>QANW01011138.1:3816-56064 GCA_003254865.1 Dryas drummondii | reverse complement strand
TTGAAACCTTGTCGTTTCAATAATTGTGAATACCACAATGTGATTTCAACGATCAGAGCCGTTCATTTTCTATGTTCATACTCAAAGATCATCCCTGCAAAAAATCAGTCAAATCGGAATTTAGCTAGTTGTTGAATTATCATTATTAAACCCACGATCGTTCATTAATTTGAGCATCGTTACCTAACTTCTACAACTTCAATTGAGCTAAATTTTTATAAGGATGATCATTGAGTAGGGAACTAAAAAATGCACGGTTCAGATCGTTAAAAATATGATCTCATCGTATTCTTATACCTAAATATAAATGTACATAAAAAATGAACTAGACTTTGGGCGAGGAATATATGAATTCCTCTCCCAAAGTAACTTTAGGCGAGGAATGTATAGATTCCTCGCCCAAGGTCACTTTAGGCGAGGAATACTTTCGTCGCCCAAAGTATAGCCCTAATGAATATCATATTTTACAAATTTATAATTTATATTTAGTATTTAAATATATATAATAAATTATTATAATAAGATTGTATACTTAACAAGATACAATAGGATTCTAAATTTTAACTTAATTACTAAATTATATATATAATTTTAAATACATACAAATATAAAATAATTTCACGGTTACCTAACTTCTACATCTCCGATTAAGCTAAATTTTTGCAGGGATGATCTTTGAGTAGGGAAATAAAAAATGAACGGTTCGGATCGTTGGAAACACAATCAATATATGCCCATCTACATATAAATTAACGGATTCAACACTTGAAGAACATAATTCTATTAATTCTTTCGTTGAAACCTTATCGTTTCAATAATTGTAAAGACCACAACGTGATTTCAACAATCGGAACCATTCATTTTCTATGTTCATACTCAAAGATCATTTCTGCAAAAAATCAGCTAAATCGGAATTCAGCTAGCCATTGAATTATCATTAGAAAACTCACGATCGTTCATCAATTCGACCACCGTTACCTAACTTCTACATCTTCAATTGAGTTAAATTTTTGCAGGGATGATCTTTGAGTATGGAAGTAAAAAATGAACGGTTCAGATCGTTGAAAACATGATCGCATCGTATTCTTATACCTAAATATAAATGCACATAAAAAATGAACTGGACTTTGGGCAACGCATCTATAGATTCCTCGCCCAAAGTACAGTTTAGGCGAGGAATAATTTTGTCGCTCAAAGGTACTTTGGGCGACGAATATATTGATCGTCGCCCAAACTAGCTTTGGGCGAGGAATCTATAGATGCGTCGCCCAAAGTATGGTCCAAGATCATTTTGGTGCGTACATTTAGGCGACAAATACCATATTCGTCGCCCAAAGCTAGTTTAGGCGACGATATATATATTCGTCGCCCAAAGTCACTTTGGGCGATGAAAATATTTGTCGCCCAAACCTTTATTAGTTTAGGCGACTAATTTTACAATTCGTCGCTCAAAACATCTTTGGGCGACAAATTTGAGTTCGTCTCCCAAAGTTTCGTCACCCAAATATCTTTTTCTTGTAGTGATATGAACAAATTTTTGTTCGAAATATCACCATGCAATCAAGTATCATACTTATCTCCTCATCCAGCTTGTAACAAAGAGACAGGAACCTTAAAGTTCCTTATAATTGACAGAAAAGGAAGAAAACTAGAAAGTGTTATTTGATCATATCTATATATTCATAATTTATTTTGGATGTGAAGTAGTTAATCCAATAGTCCGGGTTGGCAATTAAGTGGGAATGGAAGAAACGATAAGGACCTATATATTTTTGCATTATTTATTAATTCTACATATTTAAAGCCTGTTCTTTCATGTGATTGATACATATATATATAAATATATATATATCTCTCTCTTCAAACTTTATTAGATTTCTTTTGATTAATTAAAATAAAGGCATATTCATGGATTTGCCCCTTGAAACTAACTTTTTTTTTTTTTTTTTTTCACTTAACCCCAAGTTTCGTCAACTTTATCCATTGTTCAAGTTTTTATCTCAATTTTGGCTCGATTTTTGATCAATCAAAGCTCCACCAAAATCAGCAATCTTATACTCATTTTGAAGCTATGCATTTTCTCTTTACAACCATATAAAAATTACTCAAAACGGAGCTCTAGAACTCTAGATAATGGATGAAGTTGAGGGTATAGATGCAAGTGTAATGTTCGAGGGACAAAGTAAAAGGATTTTACTTTTAGGGAGCAAAGTGAAGAAAAAAAAGTTCGTCTAAGAAGGAAAATCCACGAATAAGCCTAAAATAAATTAACTTTGTTAGATTTACTAACTATATCCAAAAAGTTAGGAAACTTTTTCTCTGAAAAGTTTAGTCAGATATTCTTAGTCAAAATTAATCAAGATGTTTAAGTCCTATTATTATTTTTTCTTTATTATATTGAGACTCCAATAAAAAACTTAAACCTTTATCCACCCCTCCTAATTTAAATATGCAACTTGTGCTAAAAAGTTATTGGGACTACTATTTTTGCTTAGAATGATTTTAAATACTTACATTAAATTACTCTCTATACCTATTATTTCATAATTCTTTCTAAAACAAAATACACTTAAGGAGGATTATATATTTATAAAGTTAGTACTTTTTTATGCTACGGCCATAGACAATTAGATGATCAATCATGGCTATATATCAACCACTAGTTGAAAACTACGATCTAAAGAAATTGGAATATTCAACTTTAAACCAATTGGCAATAGGTACGTACATACTTCTTATAAATCACTATGTAAGGGTATATTTTTTCAATGTAGGATAATACTTATCATTCACACATGCTCTTGTACGTGTAGCTTCACTTCAGCCAAACATGTGGACAACTCATATTGGGTGACGGGAGCACGTGTCACTACAAGAAAAAAGGGTTTGGGAGAGGAACAAAATTCGTCGCCCAAAGTATAGTTTCGTCGCCCAAACGTTTGGGCGACGAAATGGGTTCGTCGAGCGTTTGGACACCCAAAATGTGACGCCCAAGAGTTTGGGCGATGAACTGCTAAATTTCGTCGCCCAAAGAAACCTGGGGCAACGGATTTTTTTCGTCTCCTAACACATAAAATTCGTCGCCCAAAGCATGTTTAGGCGACGGACAAATTTCGTCGCCCAAAGAGGGTTTGGGCGACGAACACACTTATTCGTCGCCCAAAGCATGTTTGTGCGACGAAATTATCTGTCGCCTAAACAAGATTTGAGAGAGGAATAACTGATTTCCTCGCTGGAACGTACTTTGGGCGACGGACAAATTTCGTCGCCCAAAGAGGGTTTGGGCGACGAATACGCTTATTCATCGCCCAAAGCATGTTTAGGCGACGGACAAATTTCGTCGCCCAAACATGCTTTGGGCGACGAATAAGCGTGTTCGTCGCCCAAACCCTCTTTGGGCGACGAAATTTGTCCGTCGCCTAAACAGGCTTTGGGCGAGGAACAAGGTGATTCGTCACCCAAACCAAGTTCGTCGCCTAAATATATTTGATTTAAAAAAAAAAGTTTTTATTTAAATTATATATATGAATTTAATATTTAAAAAAAAACTTTATTCAAAAACTATATAAAACAAAATTAATAAATTTATATATCCAAAATATCCATACAAAGTATAAACAATTTAATTAATGCATACATACAAATAACTAATGGCCCCCTAGGTCAGTAGCATCATCGACACCGGTGGAGGAGTCTGGCATGCACTGGTCAATGTTGGGCGGCAGCACAAACCCAGGTACAATCCTCGCCAACTGGCCAAACATTTGCTGCATCTACTGCACCTTACTCATCTGCTCCGCATATGCCGCTCTCGATTCTTCTAGTTGACCCTTCAACAGCTGCACTTCAGTGGTCAGGTTGACTAATTCTGTCCATGGGTCAAAACCACATCACATGAACCGCTAACCACAACACATAATTGTGCACTCCCAAACTGTCCATGGGTAATTTGGACAATTCAAGAATCATATTGGAGCGCAGTCACGCCAAGCGCCCATGCGCGCGTCCAATAGACTCTCGAACGGGTCTAAGGTGAATTTAAATTTAGTGTACAAAGTTATCCACTGATAACTTCACACGACTAGTTAAATGTACAAAGTTATCGATTGATAACTTCGCACAAGCGCTTCGTGCCACATGACCTCACCCAGTACTCGAGGAGTGCTGGACTACGTCATCGGAAATTTTGCAATTACAACTAAACTAAATGTAACATACAAACTAAACTATAATTAATCTAACAATATACATATAAGCATACAAACAAACTATTAAATTTTAGCATATAAAAACATACAAATTAATTAATCAATTTTATAATTAGGGGGGGTGGGTTGCCGAAGGGGGGGTTTGGGTTTCAGGGAAGGAGGGAGGAGGAGGGAGTGGCCGGCGCGCTGAGAGGGAGTGAGAGCTGAGGGAAGAAGGAAGAGGAGGGAGTGCGGCGCTGCGAGGGCGAGGGAGTGAGTGAGATAGAGTGACTGAAGTGAACCCAGAAATGGGTATAAACTTAAAGACTTTGGGAGACGAACATGAATTCGTCGCCCAAAGTGACTTTAGGCGAGGAATTAACACGTTCGTCGCCCCTAAGTATCTTTGGGCGACGAACATGAATTCCTCGCCCAAAGTGACTTTGGGCGACAAACGTGTTAATTCCTCGCCTAAAGTCACTTTGGGCGAGGAATTCATGTTCGTCGCCCAAAGTCGTTGACTTTAGGGCACCGTTTTATCCCGCCATAATTTCAGACTTTGGGCGACGCATTGTTTGTCGCCCAAAGCTACATTTCGTCGCCCAAAGTTGAATTTTTTTATGAACCATGATCGTTCATACGTTCAAGCTCCAATACCAAACTTCTAGATCTCCAATTGACCTAATATTTTAGAGGAATAATCTTTGAGTGACAAACTAATAAATGAACGGTTCAAATCGTTAAAATCACAATCGACATATAAGGTTCTACATATAAATCAGTGGTTTTTGCATTTGAAGAATAAAATTATATCAACTATTTCATTAAAACCTTGTAGCTTCAATATTTGTGAAAACCACAACGTGATTATCACAATCAGAGCCATTCTTCATATATGTTCATACTCAAAGATCAACCCTGGAAAAAATCGGCTCAATCGGAGTTCATCTACCCGTTCGATTATTATTATAAGAATCAAGATCGTTCATACATCCTAAATGCTAAACCTAACTTCTACATCTCCAATTGAGTTAATTTTTTGCATGGATGATCTTTGAGTGAGGCACTAAGGAACGATCGCTTCGGATCGTTAAAAACACAATACAAAAGTGATCTTCTACATACAAATACACTTGAAGAGTATAATTATATTAACTTTTGGGTAGAAATTTTGGCGATTCAACAATTTGTGAAGACTACAACGTGATTTCAACGATCGGAACCGTTCATTCTATTCGTTTATACTGGAAGATCATCCCTGCCAAAAATCGGCTAAATCGGAATTCATCTCATACTTCGATTCGTATTACAAAATTTACAATCGTTCATAAGTTCAACCACCGTTATCTAACTTCTACATCTCCGATTGAGCTAATTTTTTGCATGGATGATCCTTGAGTGGGGAATTAAAAAATGAATGGTTATGATCTTTGGAAATACAATCGTATCGTATGCTAGTACATATATAAAATTGTAAACAAAAAAGTATTCTTACTTTGGGCGAGGAACTACAAATTTCGTCGTCCAAAGTTATCTTGGGCGAGGAACCTCACAATTCGTCGCCCAAAACGACTTTGGGCGACGAAATGTGAAGTTCCTCGCCCAAACCATTATTACAAAACAGGATGACCCTTTAGGCGACGAACAAGTTCCTCGCCCAAACATACTTTGGGCGACGAACATAATGTCGTCATCCAAAGAGCCTTTGGGCGAGGAATATGTATATTCCTCGCCCAAAATGAGTTTGGGCGACGAAATAGGTTGTCACCCAAAGTATGTTTGGGCGACAAATTTACATTTTCCTCGCCCAAAGACACTTTGGGCGACAAACATGTATATTCCTCGCCCAATGTATTTCTCAATTAATTGTTTGTCGCGTATGTTTAGGCGACGAGAAGTGTTCGTCGCCCAAAGTGACTTTGGGTGAGGAACGTGTTATTCGTCGCCCAAACCTTCTTTGGGCGACGGATCTGTTCGTCGCCCAAAACTTTATAACATTGAGCGACAAATGTTCTTATTTGTCGCCCTAAATTGCTTTGGGCGACGAATATATGTTCGTCGCCCAAATATGTTTTTCTTGTAGTGTGTGACCTCTTGGCCTAACATGTGGATATCTAGCCAGCTCTGATACCATGAAGAAATTGGAGCATCCAACTCAAAATCATTTGACAATAAAAGAAAATATCCAACTCTTTATAAACCACTATACAATATTATAATTTTTTTATATAGAACAACACTCCATATTCTCACACGACCATAGTACGTAGTGATCATGACATTGGTACTGATCATGAATCACCTCTTGTTGGTCTTTTAACTTGAGTATTCCATTTTGCAGTGGTGTGTCATTCCTTTTGAATATATATATATATATCTAGAAGCCTTTAATTGAAATAAATGCTAATAAACGAAACACAAATTAATTAAAATGAGATGCAGATAAATGCTTCTTGTTGTACACAGCGAATTGGAAGCTTTTCTGTTTGTTAATCATTATGGATTTGAATCTTCTACTAATCCTTATGTGTTGATCTCACATGCACTAATTAATTACAAGTACATAGTTTACAGAGTATGATCATAATCGAAACCGTTCATTTTTTAAATCACCCTTTAAATATCATTTTCGTAAATGAAAAAAAAAAAAACTACTAAATCGAGTATCATTTGGTTATGTAACCGTTACAGAATAAACAAATAGAAAGTCTAACTATTACAAAAACTATATGTTTAGTTATTTTGTAACAGTTACATGACTTCTTGTTATTCTCTTCTTTTGGAGCAATCACCATCCAATATTATCACTTTGAACAAAGCTAATTGTGGGCTCATGCACTCATCTTTAGGAGAATTCTTTCTATGTAACCAATACATCATCACGTGGTGTAACCAATCTAACATATAAAGGTATTATTGGACGACATGTTTATCTTTCATAGAGTATAATATTAATAATATTCATCCAAATTATGACACATATATTGGTTATATCATGTGGCGATGCATAAATTACACTAAAAAATCTCTCCATCTTTAGATGCCTAGAGATCGAGATATCCTTCATCTCTCAAAATGGAGCTGAACAGTTTTAATATTCAATTTGTTTGTTTTTTGTTTTTGTTTTTTTTTTGTTTTTTTTTTTGTTTTTTTATTTTTTTTGTTTTTTATCTTAAGGATTCATTGTTCATAGATATAGAAGTATAGAAATTTTTTTTTTATTCTTAAAAAATGTTATATTGTCAAAATACTATCTTACGGTCTTAGCCTTTAACCTTTAGTCAGAGTTAACAGATGCTAAAAATAAGGGGAGTCAGTGAAATTAATAAAACCTGGAAAGTCCAAGTAGAATAAGTTAAAATCTCAGGGGTATTAGTGAACTTCTCCCATATAATAAGTGAAAAGCGTCAAAAAGGGGATCATGTCAAAGAAGTTGACCGTATTATATGGAGATACACCTTAATTTCAGATTTTTTATGTTTAAAGCTATAATTTGTATGTACAAAATCAGAATCTCGTGGTGTGCATGGTACAAGAAATATATATACTATGGAAAACCAGTTGTTTATTTAGAGCTTGTTTTCTTTTCTATTTAATTAGGCAGGGATTAAAATATGATCTTGAATTTAAATTTTGTTCTCCAACAACAAAGCCAGATCGATAAAACATTAGAATCGAGGTGGGGCTTGCTTTTTCGGTTCCCACAACAACACTGCTAAAATACCATGAAGCAAGTGATGAAGGCTAACGAAAAATGAGAACATCGATCATACCTCCGGCTACGGTCTAATAATTGGAATTGTTCATATATAGATCCTTTTTGAAAAATAAATTAGTTAAATCAGAAATGATTTAACCACTTAATTTTCATTAATATCACTAGCTAATTTCATTTTTATTTGGTCTTACTGACTATTTGCCTTCACAAGTTTAGATGACAAAACAGTAATTGATTTAACTGCATATATTACAGTATGGTCTCAAGAAGCAAGTTCGCATTTTAAGAAAAATGAAGACATGCATCATCACTAAAAGCTCCCTCGTTAAAATACCCTATCTTAATTTTAATTGTTTAACTGCACTAACATTGCATTATTGCATAACACAGCCAGATAAAAAGTTAGAAGATGGGGTTCTAGGTTTTGGGTTCCCAATTGAAGGGAACATGATTGGTCTTATTTGAGGCTTTGTCATTATCAAAGGGGTCGGAATTACAATAATAAAAAATTGAAATTAAAAAAATATTTTGACCCTATCCTTTGCCTAATTAATGTAGATGATGCATGTGTTTAATTACGTTTGTATGTAATTAAATAGACTGCATTGCATGAGAGGTCTTCTTTGTCTTTATCAAAGGGGAATCGAAAAATACTATATAGAATAAGTGTAAATGTATGAATAACTCGATCACATGTATAATTAATCTAATAAAAACCTAATTAATTAGTATATATATAGACGAAAAGAGGTTAGATTTGATTTTAATTTCTTGGATTCCTGCAGTTTTTAGGGTCCTGTTGTTTGTTATTATGATGTTATCTGTGTTTCAACCTGTATGCATTAAAGTAATAATTCACATGGTGCATTAAATTTTTGCACATCGTTCACAGCCTGCATGCATTATAGTAATATTTCACATGGACCACATGTTGTGCGCGTGGCTAAATTAAATATGTTTGGGACTATTTCTAAATGTAAAATCGTTATTTACTCTAGTGATTTTGTTTCTTTTATACGAGAGGAAATTAAATTTTAGATCTAGTTTAATCCTAACTTATTATTCCATTTATTCTTACTCTACTCATTGACATAATTATTCAGTAAATCATAGTCTATGTAAAAGAATTATTTTTTCCTCTTCTAATGACTGCTGAATTTTTTTTTTTTTTTTCCTTCTAATGACTAATGAGTCTATGTAAAACAATTCATTTTTCTCTTTGAGATTTAATTCACCCAAAATTCAAAAGTTAAGATTTAAAATCTAACCAACAAACGAAAACTCAAAACTAGGAGAGTTAAAACCGAAGAAATATCTTGATCGATGATTTATACCCAAAGTATTAAATCCTGCCAAACATAATATCAAATGCTAAAAATAAAAAGTCATAAAATATATGCATCTATAAAAACGGACATCTTGTAAAGAGAAATGCACTAATATAAATTCGATCCATTCAAAACTATTTCTAATGCTCTATCAATAATCCAATTCGAAGAAACAAATAAATTCTGGTTGTTGAATATTAAATTATTTTCTTTATCGATCAGCTGCATTTCGTTTTTGTGCAGATCAATAGAAAGAGAGTAATTTCAAAATGGTATTAATTTGGGCAGAAATTATAGCTAGTGGGGTGAAATTGATGAAGGACGGGTTTGGTTATGGATGAAGATTTGGAAGATTTTGGGGATGGAGGTTTTCGGTTTCTCATACTCTATCTGCCTGTTTATACCTGCTCATAAGTCATAAGGATTTGGTGGTGGCGGTGATGTGGGGTTTTATCCAAGGACATCCTTGCTTTGAGTTTTTCCAGGAGGCAAACAACAACCAGATCGATTTATTCTAGAACAACAAGAAAAGTGAAGTCCATACATTCATCCAATAACATTTTTCATTTGAGTAAAAGGTTGGAGTGTAGGGGATTGAGAGGAGAAAGTAAATGAGCGAAGACAGAATGAAAAAGAAAAAAAATTAAGAGAAAAGTAGTGATGATTAATTGTGAACTGTTGGATCTTAACTTGATTCAGCTGGATGACTAGTCAAGTTAAGATCCAACAGTTCACAACTCCTTGGGGTCACATAAAGTCAAACAAGGTTGGTGTGACAGACTGCACTATGGAGCAGAGTTGCAGCAGTTTGGAAGGTAGTGGCGTGCACTGCCAAGTTCTATCATCCCAAGGGGTTACAAACCTTTCTGCTACACATTTCAAATTTCAATCTTTTTCCAAAAGTCATCAAGCTGGACCTAGCTATACCCTTCCTGTCACCACCACCTCTCATCAAATCCCCAGGTCCCATGAAATGATCGAATGGGACAACTCCCCCATCCATTTTGCTAAGTCAACGTCTGACAACTCCTCGGATCATGTGACACAAACCTTAACCCCCCCAAACTCCATCCACTTGACAGCCAACCCAATCCACGTAACTAAACAAAAACCATTACCAGTCCCAACCCCCCCTGAGACAACCAACCCCCCTCCATTTTTTACTTTGAACTACTCTGATAATTTGCCTCCACCCTTCGACTACATCCCCTTAAGCTCCATTTTTCCTACCCCTTTCCCCTCCCCCTTAATCGTCACCCCCTCTGTGATAGAGGATTTTGCAGCTGTCTCTCCCCTGTTTAATGGCCCTCTTCTTTTGGAGTCATCTGCTACAGAGCCCAATCACACCTCCTCTACCCTTACACTTACAAAAACTCTGAGCCCCAGCTCCTCTTCCACTGAGGTGGAGATCCCTCCTCCAACTATTAGTGCTGTCAACAGAAAACGCCAAACCCCTCTACAAAATGCCTCCACACCCTCTGTCTCCAACACAAAAAAATCCAAAAATGAACCTCTCAACTCTTTCCCCGCTACTACCCCTTCCCTTCCTCTCTGTGATTTTTCCTGTACAAGGGCAAAGACCGAAACCACCCCCCTCACCGACTCCAAACCCCCAACACCAAAAAATCATGGTCTTCGCCCCCCATCCCGTGGACGTGGTCGAGGCCGAGGCCGAGGCCGTAGTACTGGTGGTAGGCACAAATCTGGATCATTTTGGATCCCCTCTCAGGGTGAAGCTGACGATTTGGTGGAGGTCCCAATAAGGCTGGACAACACCCTCGCAAAGAAGCAAGCGAATGTGTCCTCACCTCATGAGAACCGAAACCCATGCAACACTGACGATGAAAAAGGCTGTGGTGGCTGGCCAAAATCAGCCACGGGGTCATCATGATCGCTATCGCTTGGAACTGTCGAGGGTTGGGGCAGGACTCGACAGTTCAAGCTCTCCGGAATCTCATCCGGAAATATCACCCCTCTATTCTCTTTCTGTCCGAAACTTGGACAAAAGGGAGTAGATTGGAAAAGCTTCGTAGGAGTTGTAAATTTGATAAAAGTTGGTACGTTGACACGAGCGGTAGAGGTGGTGGCCTAGCCCTCTGGTGGAAGTCTTCTCTTACTGTGGAAATTCTCTCTTCGGAGAAACACTTGGTTGACTCTATTATTATACCCCTCGGTGGGGAAGCAGCCCGAGTTTCGTGGATATATGGACCCTGTCGTGACGCTGAAAAATCTCAGTTTTGGGACTCTTTGAACTTCATGGGATCCTCCTTCACTGGGCCTTGGTGCTGCATGGGTGATATGAATGAAACTATCAGTCCCCAGGAAAAAGTTGGGGGGCGACAGTGGGATTTCAGTAAGAGGAGGTTCCTACGTGACTTCATCTCCAGTAATGAGCTTATAGATATTGGGTTTAAGGGCCCGAAATTTACTTGGAAGCGCTTTTGGCCCGAGATGGGTTTGATATGCTGTCGCCTTGATAGGGTCCTGGTCAATTTGGCTTGGGTAGAGGCGTGGCCTGACTCCTCGGTTTTGCATGGCCCAATTATTGGGTCGGATCACGCCCCGCTAATCTTCGATACCGAGCCCCAGGTGAAGAAGAGACCTCGACCATTTCGCTTTGAATCCTTCTGGCTGAAGGACGAGGAGTGCCGGCGTGTAATAGAGAAGGGATGGGCAAAAAATTTTACGGGCTCCACAGCTTGGCAGTGGGTTCAAAAACTGAAGTCTTGCAAAAAGGAGCTAGTTCCTTGGAGTAAGCTGAAGTTTGGAAACTCAAAACTGTTGATTGATGGCCACCTGTCTGAACTTCAGAAAATCCAAGACAATCCTCTGATGAACGATCGTTGCTCTTTCCTTCAAAAGGAAATCTCATTGCTATGGAGCAGGGAAGAGGCTTTCTGGAAACAACGCTCCCGTGTTACCTGGCTCCAAGAAGGTGACTCAAACTCTAAGTTCTTTCACCTTACAACGCTCCAACACAGACAAAGGAACAAAATCCTGAAGATTAAGGCCACTTCTGGTTGTTGGCTAGATCGAGAAAACTCAATCAGGAATGAGTTGGAAGGGCACTTCAAATCGATCTTTACATCAGGTGGGCCCAGGGATATGGATCCTGCACTTCAATATATTCAACCGGTGGTGACTGCACAGATGAATGCCGATCTTCTTAAGCCCCTCAATCCTGATGAAATTCATGATGCAGTAACCCAAATGGGTCCCTTCAAAGCGGCTGGTCCAGATGGGTTCCAAGGAGTGTTCTACCAACAGTTTTGGCATATCATCAAGGAAACTGTTATGGGGGCAACGATCGACTTCTTCAATGGGGGTCCTATTATTTCTCAGTTAAATCAAACAAACATTGTCCTTATTCCAAAGGTCCCTAACCCCGAAAGTGTGTCTCAATTTCGGCCCATAAGCCTTTGCAACTATTCATACAAAATCTTGGCTAAAGTTTTAGCCAATAGACTGAAATGCCTGTTACCAGAAATCATATCCCCTCACCAATGCGCCTTTGTGCTTGGTAGGCAAATCCAAGACAACATTTTGATTGCTCATGAGGTGTTTCACCACCTAAAACTCAAGAAGTGTGGGGGGAATTTTGAACTAGGCCTCAAGCTTGATATGAATAAGGCGTACGACCGGGTGGAATGGGACTTCCTAGAACTTGTGATGCTCCGCATGGGGTTTGATTGTAGATGGGTAAATTTGATCATGGAATGCGTAAGGACTGTTTCTTTCTCGGTCATCTTAAACGGGAAAGTTGGTTCCTCTTTCGACCCGAGTAGAGGCCTCCGGCAAGGAGACCCTTTATCTCCTTACTTATTCCTTTTGGTCTCGGAGGTCCTATCTTGCCTTATCTCCAATGAAATTGCTGCAAATCGTCTTCTTGGGATTAATCTCAGCAGATTTGGACCGACTTTATCCCACCTCTTCTTTGCGGATGACTCTCTTTTCTTCCTCAAGGCTTCGGTCCCAAATTGTGTGAGATTAAAGGAGATTCTTGATCTATATTGCCAAGCCTCGGGCCAACAAGTCAATTTTCAGAAGTCCAACTTATTCTTCTCCCCAAACACGCCTCCATATTTAAAGAATGTTCTATGTTCTCTACTCAACGTGGGGCTTACCGAGAATCCAGGCCTATACCTTGGGCTTCCAACAATTTGGGGTCGCTCCAAAAAACTGGCCCTTGCTTTTGTCAAAGAGAAGATTTTGGCCCGTATCCATGGTTGGAAACAAAAGGTTCTTTCCCAAGCGGGCAGGGAAGTTTTGATCAAATCAATAGCCTATGCAATTCCCAATTATCCTATGCATTGTTTTTTATTTCCCAAAGGGTTGTGCGAGGAAATTGACTCCAGTATCTCCAATTTCTGGTGGGGGCAACAAGAAGATGAATTCAAGATCCATTGGAAATCTTGGGACTATTTGTGCCTGGCTAAAGACCAAGGGGGGCTGGGGTTTCGTAGCTTGTTGGAATTCAACAAGGCTTTGCTTGCCAAACAGTCTTGGAGGCTTCTTCAACAGCCCAATGCGTTGTGGGCCCAGGTGTTAAAGGGTCTTTATTTCCCCCATGGTGATTTTCTTCATGCAACGAAGGGAGCTAGAGCCTCCTGGGCCTGGAGTAGTATTTTGGTGGGTAGAGAGTTATTGCTTGAAGGTGCTCTGTGGCAAGTGGGGAATGGTACTCAAATAAACATCTGGGAAGATCGTTGGTTTCCAGGGGGTCCTTTGTCACGCTCATTCTCTATCCCTCCTCATGCTCCATCTACTGTTTCTTCCCTTATTGATTGGTCAACAAGATCATGGGACCTTCGTCCTTTACAGGGAGTGGTGAATGAGCACTCCCTTGGTGCCATCAACTCTATTCTGCTTGGGGCTGAAATTGCTGAAGATAGATTCATTTGGGAGGCTACCCCCTCGGGGGTCTACTCGGTTCGCTCGGGGTATAAGTTTTCTCGTTTGAACTCTTTCCGTTACCTCCCTGTTAGACCGGGACCCTCTTCTCGAGTTGACAATTCTATTTGGAGACTTCTATGGAAGATTAAGACCCTCCCCAAGATCAGAATCTTTCTCTGGAAATGCCTTCACAATGCTCTACCCACGTTCTACTCTCTGTTTAAGAGAAAGCTCATGAATTCTCAGTTGTGCCCGATTTGTGGAACATATCCAGAAACTGTAGAACATGTTTTATTTCTGTGCCCCTGGGCAAGAGGAGTCTGGTTTGTGAGCAAGCTGGCACTCAAGTATGACCTTATGACTTTCTCTTCTATGGCAAATTGGCTTTCCATTTTCTCTAACATTGCAGATTTTCCCCATGACGATCGCGTCTCTGGCCTCTCGCTGGCTTCCTTCCTGTGCTGGGGCATCTGGAAAGCTCGATGTTCTTATGTTTTTGAGGGATCCCCACTCTCTCCCATTGTGGTCGCTAGCTTAGCGGAGGGGGCAGCAATGGAATTCCAGGAAGCTTCTACCAAATGGACCCCCTCTCCAAATTTGGATGCCCAAGAGCGAAACAGCAGCCCCCTTGTTTCCTGGACTCCACCGACCCCGGGAATTATTAAGATAAACCTCGATGGCTCTTGGGACCCTACCTCCTCCTGGGGAGGAAGTGCTGTAATCGCTCGGGATCATTTGGGTCACATTATTGATGGGTCCTCGCGTTCCTTTATGGCCAATTCTGCTCTCGAAGTTGAAGCGTCTGCGGCCCTCGAAGCAGCCCAGTTGGCGGTGAACAATGGTTTCAACCAGGTCGTATTTGAATCTGACAACAAGGAGCTTATCCAAAGCATCAATGGTAGAATTCCGAGAGGAAGATGGAGGATTTATCCGCTTCTTACAGCCATCAAAAATTGCTTGAATAGCTTCCCCTGTTCCTGGTCTTGGATCCCCAGGAGCTCCAATTCTGCGGCAGACCATATTGCCGCCCTTGCTAGAAGGAGGATGTGCCCGGACAACTGGGTCATTCGACCCCCATCCTCCCTGGTCGGTGTTCTCTCCAGAGATGGCCTCCCTTGCCCTCCTAGCTCTAACTGAACTCTGGGTGGCCTCCTAACTGAAGATGCTGGACCTGAGTGTGCTCTCTGTGTCATTTTGGTCTCTTTTTGTTGGGTGTTTCTATCCCTTTTATTTTCGTATGCTCCTGGGCCTGTAGCCTCTCTTGTTTGTTTCTCTTTGTTGTCTCTGGCTGCCTTTGTGGCTTTCTTTGAATGAAATTTCTATTGACCAAAAAAAAAAGGATCTTAACTTGATTATGTGGCGTCATCACATTAAAACCTAAAATGGTTAGGAAACAACCCACAACATATTTGACTTCACAAAGCAGTTGCTATATATATCCAAGTTATAAGGCCTTAATTACCTTAATTCACTTCACAAAGCAGTTGCTATATATATCCAAGTTATTTCTGCAAGTCGAACCCACAACTACCATATTGCTTCGAGTAAAGGCACCATACTCCTGTTGATGTATTGATCTAATATTTGAAGAAAAAAAATTTGCAAATCATGAAAATTTCTTTAAGACAAGAGTGAGAAGTCATGAATCATGATGAGCTAATATAGATGACTTTTATAGAAAACCAAATTAATCTGTGCAGTACTCCTTACATGCATGAAGTACAATTAAAGATGTACTACATTGCATATTTGACTTCCAATACCTTTTCCTTTTATCATTTGTCCTGAACTTTTTTTTATTTTTTTATTTTTTTTCACATTTGTCCTAAAACTTAAAATTATCCTATTCACTAATATTTATTTAAAAATGATTTTTTTATTAAGATAAAAATGAAAATTTTAACAACATCCTCAAAATTACTACCCCGCCCAGTTCACATTAATTTACCTCCCACACAAACAATTTGGCTCTCAACCCTTATGAACTTTTAATATATATATATATATATCTTTTCTAATATGTCTTCCACCTCTGCGCGCACTACAGGAAAAAACCTTTTGGGCGACGAGCCCCCTCATTCGTCGCCTTAAAACATGTGTTTAGGCGATGAAAATTAGACCGTCACCCAAAGTTGCGTGCCAAAATGGATGGGCGGTCATACTTTGGACAACGAATATGCCGTTTCGCTGGCCAAAGTCTCCTTAGGCGACGAAGATTGAGGTGCGTCGCCTCAGGGTCGTTGCCTCAGGGTCGTTGAGCGATGCAAATTTTTTTTTCATTTTATGTTTTTATGTGGATTTTCTGTTTTTTGGGTTTTTAATAAGGTCCATTGACTTTAGATACCAAATTTTAATAATTTTTTAGTTTAGGTACTAAAATTTAATAGCATTTTAGTTTAGATACTAGTTGAAAAGTCAAACAAACTAATAAAGTAAAGGGTATTAGAATTCATAAAAATTACATCATATGCCACTACAATAAAATTTTTTTAAAAAATTCCCAACTAACCACCGGCCACCTCCGTCCACCGCCGTCTGGCCAACCACCGGCCACCTCCATCCGACCGACCACCGACCAACGCCGTTCAACAACACAAAAACAACTTGGCATAGAAGGGATTTGAACCCCTCTCATGCAAGAGAAAGAGACACCTCTTACCACTATACTACATAATAATTTCAATAAAAGTATTACTTTGACCTCTATTTATCCAATATTGTAATACAATTTAAAAAAAAAAAATTTAATTCAGTCACAAGTCACAAGTTAAACTGTGACTGTCTCACAATTTGTTGTGACTGTCATGGTAAGTTGAAAGAGATATCTTCCCCAATTGCACTAGTAATTATTTTGTATAAAAAATATTGCTTTGACCTTTATTTATATTACATTGTAGTACAATTTTTTCAAAAACATTCAATCAAGTCACAACTTAACCGTGACTGTCTCATAATTTAATTGTGATTGTTCTGTAGTCACAACTAAATCTGAAGTTATGACTGTCGCAATTTGAAAAAGATAGATCATAAACTCGAGCATGCAAACTATAGAAAGTACACCTAAACCACTCCCAAAACTCATATAATAAAATTTGAAGTTGTGACTAATATTAAGAAAAAGATAAGTTTAACATAAAATATATAAATGTTTAACATAAAAGCTCACATAAAATAGAGAATAGGTTCAGAGTATCCCCTACATAACTAGCAAAAATATTTCAAATTCTCAAAGAACAAATTCAGAGTTAAAAGGCTTAAAGCAACCTTGCTTACCAAGACCAGCATTCTTATTTACTACCCATTTTGAGTTTTATTACTTGTTTATTGAAAAAATTCTGAGTTGGTCATTGAGCAATGAATTAATTTCAAAAAATGACAAACTCATGAACAATACATGGAAACCTATAATCAACATCCATGCAAAAGTATCGGTAAACCTATTCTGCCAAAAGGGGGGGGGAAAATGAAACAAAAGCCCAAATGATTTATTGGTTCTAACTTTATTACTATCAAAGAAAAAATTACAAAGGTAGCAAAATGAAAATCATAATTTAGAAGACATTAAAAGAACACACACTTGTCATAAGAATGGAAAAGAAGTCACAATGAAAACTGAACAGACATGCAAATACAAAGTCGCAATTTGACATCAAAATTCAAAACCTTTGTGGCACTCACTATAATGCACTAAGTCTTCTTTTGTGTAAAGTAATTGCTTTGAACCTAATTTATATAATATTGTGTATATATATATTTTAAAATAATTGATCCAGTCAGTCACAACTAATTAAATCTAAGTTGTGACTGTCATAATTTAGTTGTAACTGTTCGCACAACGACCAAACAGTAATTTTTTTAATAATTATTAATTATACTAAACTCAATAAACAGGCCAAGGGCAAAATCAAAATATGAAATAAGCCCACTAGAAATGGGCTAGGCTGGAAATAAGATTTGGTATCTAATCTAAAATGTTTTTAAGAAAGTTAGTAGCCAAACTAAAAAAAATAGTCATGTGCTGGTATTCCAAAAAATTATTAGAATTAGGTAGTTCATCCTAATTTTCTCTTTTTAATATTGTGAATTTTGTATTTGTAGGATTGTGGATTGCATTTGTTGTGGAATTTGTGTTTTTTTTTTAATTAATTTATTTTGAGGACTTTGTTATTTGTTGGTGTGAGTTTTATGTTTTTTGTTATTTATTATATTTTTTGGGTTTTTAATTTCCTTTATTGTTCTTTGATTGCTTTGTAAGAATATTCTCATGTGCGAGAAAAATTTGATTTGACAAATTGCAGAGTTTCAAGGTAAAATTTATTATGTTAGTTTGTATATATATTTGTATGTTAAAATTAATCATAAAATTTGTTAGTTAGTTTGTATGGTTTTTTAATTATAAAATTTATTAGTTAGTTTGTATGTAGATTAGTTAGTTTGTTAGTTTTTAAATATAAAATTTAGTTTAATTACAAAAGGTAGATTAATTATAAAATTTTGTTTAATTGTTCTCATTAGTTTAATTATTAAATTTAGATTAATTATAAATGTATTTTACTAATTAAATTTATTTAGATGTGGTAGAAATATATATATCTAGATAAATATAATTTAGTTTTTACGTTAAATTTAGTTTTGTTGTAATAATTAATTAGTTATATTTTGAAATTTATTTTATAAGGTGGAATGCGATGGAGTCAGGTCCCGATGATGTAGTCCAGCCTTCCTCGAGTACTGGGAGCCCCTCTGTGCCACTGAGGGCCCGTCGATCTCACCACAACAGTCAGATCACCGCTACCGCTTCATCCATTGCGACAGAACCATGTAGTGAGGTGAAGTCCTCTCAGATCTGTGCACCACTAGGGCGCAAATTCGAATCATTTATGTGGAAATAGGCCAACAATCGTTAAACCCTAATGTCGACAGTTTGTTCTCATACGACGTGGAGGAGATTGTCCATGCTGAATGCCCCTTGGTTGCAACCACTTGGAAAAAATTGTCGAAAGAGACCCAAAATATAGTGATCAGCTCTATCTCAATGAGTATACCTCGATAATGAATATAAAATGATGAATTCGATCATTCCTAACAATTTAATATTCTTTTCAGGTTAAGTATGACATTCAGATGGATGAATCCCCTACCATCACGTACATGACAAATTTATTCATCAAGTCCTATAAGCAGTGAAAGCACAAAGTACACAGGAATTTTAAGGGATTTTCGTCGGCAGTTGAAGCATTGGCGAACCCCCCTAAGGAGTTGGTAGAGCGGCCTGACCAGTGGCGTTTTTTGTGCAAACATTTCCTGAGCCTGACGTTTTTGGTACGTTTTATCATTTTAAGACTTCAAAAAACCAATTATTCTTTTGTTATTCTATTATTATGTACATTAAGACATTAATAATTTGCCTAATATTTAACATAAAGAGTCAGTCGCTAGCGCTAGGAACCGAAAAGGGAAACCGTTCAACCATCATAGTGGTTTGATGCCCATCACATATCGGGTGGAGTCACAATGTTAAGTACGTAATTATTTAATTTAATACCTATATATTCCTTAGTATTGTTTAGTTCTTTGACAACATTATTTTCTTTTTTAGGGCGGGTCGCAATTCTCGAAGATAGATACTTTTGGAGATATCTATGCTTATCCCGACTGTGATGCGGCAAAGGCAAAACATGTTAGTTTTTTTTTTTTTTTCTCACAATTTTTTTATATCTATATTTAATTTCCTAATTAGTTACTTGTGTATAACATTTTGAAGAATGAGATGGTGGCCAACTCGAGAATATATTTGGAGAGCTTGGCTGAGCAACACCCTCCGGGTACTCTGTTGGAGTCGATCCCAGTACTCGATCTCGATGTCAGATTTCGTATTATAACAGACTCATTAGGTGTTAGTCTCGATAAGGAAATACGAGGCCTAAGCTATGGGCGAATTCATGACGTTCGGTCCTCCTCGTCTTCGTCTTCTTCTCAGCCATCTGCAATTGTCGCGGAGATGACCGCTCAAGTATAGAAATTGTAGGAGGACTTACGAGCCGAGAGAGCGGAGAAGGAGGCGTTGTACGCCGCGTTAACCAAGGCGATACCTGGGTTTATCTCACCACCATCATGTCATCAGTCGCTGCCATACATGAATGACGATGACGCTAGCTACCAATTTAGAATAGATTGATCATTAGGGTTATTACTACTTTGTATGAAATTATATTTTTACTAATTTTTTTTAGTATAAATTTATTAATAAATTTTGTGTTATATTATACAGTTTTTGGATAAAATAAACTTTAAAAAATTATTTAAAAATTAAAATTTAAAAAATAAAAAATTTATAAAAACCTTGGGTAACGCATCAGTTCGTCGCCCAAAGTTGCTTTGAGTGACGAAGACATGATGTCCTCGCCCAAATCCATTTTGAGCAACAAATCTAATTCGTCGCGCAAAATAGCTTCGGGCGACGACATCATGTCTTTGTTGCTCAAAGCAACATTGGGCGACGAACTGCTGCATCACCCAAGATTGTTTTAGGCGACAAAGAGTAACTCTGTTGCCTATAGGAAGAAGAGGCGACGAACTAGCTTCATCGCTCGAAGAGACTTGAGGCGATGAACTTGAAGATTCCGTCACCTAAGGTCTTGGGTGACACGCTTTAGGGGACGACGGTCTCGACGAAGCGATTTCGTCGCCTACGAGGTTGTTTTTGTAATGTCCTACCATCATATTTTTCTAATAATTCGTTAAATTTTTTAGGCATGCTTATCTATTCACTATCAAACCCTCAAATGCCGAAGTGTCCTCATCTGCGCTAAGGGAGACAACTTTAGCGTCAATGTCATAATTTGGTGTATTGTCAACGTTGGTGGGGGTATCCACTTCAACGTTAATGAGTGAAAAACTTCACTTCATAGTTTGTTATAATAATGGTCATACATTATGGCATTTGAAAGATTTTCCACCATTTAATTCTTAGTACCGAACATTTTTCCTTTCCACCTATTCAAATGAAAACAATAAAATTAATAATTAATAATACAAGCATACTTAGATTAATTCTTTTCGTAAATTAAATAAGAAAAAACTCACCAAATTGTCCATATTTTCACCACTAGCCCAATATCGATTAACAGTAAGCAAGCATGTCCAAAGCTTCGTGCAATCATGGTTACCACCCTAAAATTAGCTTGGACACTCCCAAGTGCTCAACCCAAGGAGGTGGCTCAGGATAGTTTATCTCTAAATTACCTTATCTCTTTGACCAGTATCAAGGACACAATCTATGGAGATTGCTAGCCAAGCCTTGATGTGGGCCTTGTCTTCATCATTCAACCAAACCGAACATTTCTTCCTACCCATCAATGAAAACAAACAATTTATGCAAGAATTTTATGTGAAAAAGATTGATGATTGTTTGAAATGAGAACAAGTGAATGAGGTATTTATATAGAGAACCATGAATTAGTCGTTGGAAACCTTCACCAAAGTTTATGTATTTTTTCTTACATTTTTCGGAATTTTTATTAATTTAATGCATTAATATCAATGAACAAATATTGTTGGTCATTGATCTCCAACGTTCAAATCGCAAGAGCCATTGATCAACATGAGGTTGCGCTTTTTTCATTCAAAAAATTTAAACGTTACAAATCAATATGAGCTGTTGATTTGCAACGGACAAGTCACTACTCAGTATGACCATCAGACACTACAAAAAAAATCGGCCAATAGTAACACATTTTTAGTCATAGATAAAAATCAGTGAGTAAGTTCTACTAAGTCAATGCAATAGCCTTGATTTAGTTTAAAGAACCCACCTCTCACCTATCATATGTGATAATAGATCTCATGGATAAATTATATCTATGCCTATAAATAAAACAATTAATTTATTATGATATAATATAATATTTGTATTTTATAAATAGCTTGTTTATTATTTATAATATATATAAAAGTAATTTAAGAGATGAGATTGACGTTTGATGGACCCAAAGCCTAGCAATGGGATTAATTTACTCAAATGCACAACACCCAAAGATGAGTGATCCTTTCCACACCACTATAAAAGCATTTATTTCTGGCAGAATTAAATCGCCAGGAAAAACAATTTTTTGGCGAAAAAATAGCTAAATTCGCCAGGATTATGAAACAGTGGCGGATAGAGTTTCCGTCAGTGTTAAAAACATAGGCAAAACACTTTTCCTAGCGAACAGCTGTCTAAATCCGCCAGGAATACCATTTCACGCTGACAAGGCATTAAACTTTTCCTGGCGGATATATCCGCTCGCATTAACTAATTCCTGGTGGATATAACCGCCGACAATTAATAGTATATCTGCCAAGAAAAATAATAAAATATATAAAAAAGAATACTTTCCTGGCGGATATAACATGCCAGAATTGATAGTGTATCCGCCAGGAAAAGTAATAAAATATATTAAAAAATCTTTTCCTGGCGAATACAATCGTCAGAATTATTGAATATATATTGAAAGTTTGTATTAGATGATCTAATCACATAATAAACTTGATTAATTTCACTTTCAGTGATCGGATCCCAATGTTTGATTTATGTGATCATTCAGAAACTAGTCAAACAGACACAACTCAGACGATTTAGTAATTAAAATCTGAAACTCCAGATTGAATTCTAAAACAAAAAAAAATATTACTTTTGTAAACAACACAAATCAAACACAACAAATGATCAAGTGATATCCTATACATTCAGAGGACCCATCACAGTAGGCATCCCAGTGTTATCCACAACTACAGTGGTGTGTGATTAGCTAGACAGTTCTATAAGACATATATCAATTTCAAGCATATAGCTACAGTGCACATTTGTGTTTAAAAGTTGAGTGAGTCAGTAAGCATAACAACACAGAAGGGGAGACGAATGCACACAAGATGTTCACCTAAAAAACGACAAAGGGTAAAAACTGGGGGTCTTTTTCAGCTGACCGGGCAATCTACTAAAGAAGAAGTTCAATACAAAGGGAGCATACAGCACACAAGCTCAATCACTAAGTCCTAAACTAAGTGGCAGCTTTCTTACCCGTTTGTGCAACTTCAATAAGCAAGGCAATCGGTCATTCATGAAGAAGGTAGCTTCAACTCCAAGCTCATCAACCCATGGCACCAATTCACACCAAGCCCAGCAGATTCATCAATGTATGAACATGATATGCAAATTTTGGATTCTTTAAAAAAAAATCAACCTTCTCAAGCAAGAGGCATGAAGAGGTTGATATAGAATCCTTCAACTAAAATCTAAATGAATGTATTTGAAAAATATATGAAAAGATTTAAACACTCAACCCCATTCAGATTTTTAGATGAAACAAACAAGTTCAAAAAATCATTTTGATTTTGAAAATAAAAACATTTTCTAACTTGATAAAAGATGAGCACTCAACCTGAAAAATACCCAGGCATAAAACCACGAAAATACCCACTTGAAATGCTCATAGACACCCACGAAAAGATCTGAACAGAGTACTACATATACCCGTACACACACACACCCCATTTCCATGTTTGCCCGAGCCACGTGGAAGCCAATCAATGGCTGTCCACAAGAGACGAATGAGGGGCATATTCTTTTTGTCCTAAAGAGGTATCCTAGTATTACTAAGGATAGGAATGAGAAGCTGTAAAAACCAATATTGCTTTATTTTGCAAAAATCAGAAATGGAGAAGATGATGAATAGTGCTGATGTGTGTGTAAGTGTGTGGCTTGAATGACTAAGATGGAATCAGATCTGATTGATACAGTAGGGGAACCAAGCCATGTGCAATGCACATGCATGTTTAGTAAAAAACAGAAAATGGGCTTTCAATGAAATGAGCTTTAAAAGTAAAACCCGAAATGGCCCCACTGTAGTGACTGTGACTTAAGTATCAACCACTGTACGTGAAGAACATTGTTCTTTATGTTCAGTGAATGACTAGTCAAATAAACAAAAAACTGTTATTTTCATGAAATGAATGAAGTGCAGTATACCTTGAGTCTTTGTTCATTCTCGACTTCTTCAATACAACTGATCTTGTCCTTAATCTAGCCTAGAGCTTGTGAGTGATTAAATAAAAATAAATACAATGGTTTTGACAAGGAAAATAGCCAATATAACAAATTCTAGAAACTAACAATCTCCCTCTTTGGCTTTCCTTGACAAAACATCAACCCATTCACCTCACAAGACTCTCAACACTCAGCCCAACACTATGTTATAATGTACCTGCAAGAAGAAGTACTTACACAACACAAAATATGATATTACAGCAACCAATGCAGTTTAAACACAGTAAGCAATATAGATTAAACAAATGCATTCTCCCCCTTTTTGTCATGGAAAGACAAAAGGATATACATGAAAAATAAGAGTGAAGTTCAAGAGAACATAGAGTTGGAAAAGTATACAAGAAAAATCAATGGCAATATGGTAAAAAAGAAACTGAAGTAAATGCCATAACTTCCCTGAAATTTGAACTCCCCCAAAGACGAACGCCCCCTAAAGACTAACTCCCCCAAAATGCTAACTTCCCTTAAAGACTAATTCCCCTTAAATGCTAACTCCCCCTAAAGCTGATAATCTGCAGCAGCTGCAACATCTCGATACCGGGCTTGTAGAATATAGACATGTAATATGAGGGGCAGCTAGAGAAGAAAATAGGCATGCAAAAAAGATTCAAATGCCCTTTAATGAACAGTAACCCAAAGAGCTGAATAGTCGTGTTAAAATGACTATATGTGACGACTGCAGACCAGTCAAAATTGACAAAGTTCGTACAGAACAGAACTGGGACATAAAGCAGTCATGGAATTTGACGAAAAGATAGAGGAATCCTGGAAGAGTTGGAAGCAATGACACACAAGAAAAATCTACGAGTTAGATGTGCTTCAGGGATTTTATTTTTGACAAAACAACAAACACAATTGAAAAAAGAATTAACCACCAATGTCAACACTCTAATAGATATGGAAAATGAAGATTGCAAATTTTGTGCAAGAAAATAAGCATATTTGGGATATAGGGAGGTCAATGCTAGCATTCAAGACTTGTTCTAGATGGAAAAACAATGTCAAAGACAACCAAAGAGGTTGAATAAGTTTCATCCACAAAAAGAGATTAGAATTTGACCACTCAAGAGAATTTCTAATTTGGGAACAAATCTTGAAAGCAAAGTTTTTCAACTCATGACAATGGCTATGAGAAAATTATTTTCATTTGTTTTGTTTAGGCACATCCCAAGTTAAGTGCAATGATTTGGTCCAATTTTGCGACTCTTTACCCTAAAACACCATAAAAACACCTTATTTCTTCCTAGAGCCGTGACTTCTTTGGTCACACTTCCTTTTTTTTTGTTATTTTTGTATGGTGCACATTTGTTCAAATGAGGAAAGTTTAGCTGAAGATGGGTCACAAATGAGGAATTATATTGAAGGGCTAAATTGCATCCTCAAACAAATTGTCTTTGAAAAGTATTTAACAAGTTTGATTGACCATGACAAAGTGTTAAATAGAAAGAGATCTCAAAGCTAACATTGGACAAGAAGAAAGGATTATGCTTATTGACATGACACATGTGATGCAAGAACCTTTTTGAATATCAAAGAGAGTGTGACAAGCAATGTTAAGACCTTTCAAAATGGTTATTAAAAAAAACGAAACTACTTAAACCAAAGAAAGGAAACTTAAACAATGAAGCACATTTAACTACAAAGAATCATGCATGTGTACAAATGCCAATTGACTTCCGAAGACTAATGTGCTTTGGATTCTCTAAAGCCTTTGTAAAGATGTCTGCAAGTTACTGTTCGGAAGGAACAAAAGTCAAAGTAAGAGTTCCACTCTCCACAAGATCTCGAATGAAATGATGTCTTATGTCAATATGCTTGGTTCGAGTATGTTGCACCGGGTTCTTGGAGATATCTATAGCACTCATGTTATCACAATAGATGAGAAAGGTTTTCTCATCAATTCCATAATCGGCTAACATTTGTCTCATCCAAATGAGTTGTGTACAACAACTCCCTGCTGCTATGTATTCAGCTTCAGCAGTCGACAAAGAGACAGAATTCTGCTTCTTGCTATGCCAAGACACTAAGTTATTCCCAACATAGAAAGCACCACCCGAGGTGCTCTTCAAATCATCACTACACCCAGCCCAATCAGAGTCACTAAATTCAACCAATTTAGTGTTGGTATCATGGGTATACCACAACCCATAGTTAAGAGTCTCACTTACATATTTGATGATCCTCTTTGTTGGAAACAAATGAGATTCTTTGGAATCACTTTGAAACTTAGCACACACTCCTACCGCAAACGATATGTCCGGTCTACTAGCTGTGAGATAGAGCAGACTTCCTATCATGCTTCTATACAAGGTTTGGTCCACTTGCTTACCACTTGGATCCCTATGAAGTTTAGAGCTTTAAGTGACCTAAGTGACCTAACTTGTTTGTCCCCTTCATGAACAACCCTAAGTTTGTTCCAAGCTTGCCTAGCCGTGACACAATGTTGTATGTGTGCAAATTGTGAGAAAGATAGTGCAGTGACAATAGCATTTCTAGCCTTCTTGTTGGAGCTAGAGGCCGTGACTTTGGCTAAAGACCATTCAGACCTAGGCTTAGGAGTTTCAATCCCATCAACAGTTTGTGTGGGAGGAATCCACTCAACAGTGAGATACTCATATGCCAACTCGTCATAGGCATCAAGGAAAATTTCAAATTTCTCTCTCCAAGCAGCGTAGTTGCTGCCATCAAAAAATGGAGGAGAGTTGCAAGACCCTGCAACACGGTCTCTTTCCATCTAGACACACCTAGAAAACAAACAACACCCGAAGATCTCTCTATTTGCTTTTAGAGTGGCGCTCTGATACCAATTGAAAGTTTGTATTAGGTGATCTAATCACTTCATAAACTTGATTAATTTCACTTTCAGTGATCGGACCCCAATTTTTGATTTATGTGATCATTCAGGAACTAGTCTAACAGACATAACTCAGACGATTCAGTAATTAAAATCTGAAACTCCAGATTGAGTTCTAAAAAAAAAAAAAAAATTACATTTGTAAACAACACAAATTAAACACAACAAAGGATCAAGTGACATCCTATACACTCAGAGGACCCATCACAGTAGGCATCCCAGTGTTATTCACAACTACAATGGTGTATGATTAGCTAGACAGTTCTATAAGACATATATCAATTTCAAGCATAGAGCTACAATGCAAATTTGTATTTAAAAGTTGAGTGAGTCAGTAAGCATAACAACACAAAAGGGAAGACGAATGCACACAAGATGTTCACCCAGAAAAACCACAAAGGGTAAAAACTGGGGGTAGCTGACCGGGCAATCCACTAAAGAAGAAGTTCAATACAAAGGGAGCATACAGCACACAAGCTCAATCACTAAGTCCTAAACTAAGTGGCAGCTTTCTTACCCCTTTGTGCAACTTCCATAAGCAAAGCAGTCTGTCATTCATGAAGAAGGCAGCTCCAACTCCAAGCTCATCAACCCATGGCACCAATTCACACCAAGCCCAGTAGATTCATCAATGTATGAACATGATATGCAAATTTTGGATTCTTTAAAAAAAAAAATCAACCTTCTCAAGCAAGAGGCATGAAGAGGTTGATATAGAATCTTCAACTAAAATCTAAATGAATGTGTTTGAAAAATATATGAAAAGATTTAAATACTCAAGCCCATTCATATTTTTAGATGAAACAAAAAAGTTTAGAAAATCATTTTGATTTTGAAAATAAAAACATTTTCTAACTTGATAAAAGATGAGCACTCAACCTGAAAAATACCCAGACATAAAACCACGAAAATACCCACTTGAAATGCTCATAGACACCCACGAAAAGATCTGAACAGAGTACTACATATACCCGTACACACACACACACCATTTCCATGTTTGCCCGAGCCACGTGAAAGCCAATCAATGGTTGTCCACAAGAGACGAATGAGAGGCATATTCTTTTTGTCCTAGAGGGGTATCCTAGTATTACTAAGGATAGGAATGAGGAGCTGTAAAAACCAATATTGCTTTATTTTGCAAAAATCAGAAATGGAGAAGATGATGAATAGTGCTGATGTGTGTGTAAGTGTGTGGCGTGAATGACTAAGATGGAATCAGATCTGATTGATACAGTAGGGGAACCAAGCCATGTGCAATGCACATGCATGTTTAGTAAAAAAACAGAAAATGGGCTTTCAATGAAATGAGCTTTAAAAGTAAAACCCGAAATGGCCCCACTGTAGTGACTGTGACTTAAGTATCAACCACTATATGTGAAGAACATTGTTCTTTATGTTCAGTGAATGACTAGTCAAATAAACAAAAAACTGTTATTTTCATGAAATGAATGAAGTGCAGTATACCTTGAGTCTTTGTTCATTCTCGACTTCTTCAATACAACTGATTTTGTCCTTAATCTAGCCTAGAGCTTGTGAGTGATTAAATAAAAATAAATACAATGGTTTTGACAAGGAAAATAGCCAATATAACAAATCCTAAAAACTAACATATATAAAAATAAATAAATAAAATTATATTTGAAATCATTAATATAAAATAAACTAATTAATATAAAACATTTGCAATAATAATTATACACTAATAAAGATAAAATCTTTCGATTAACAACACATGTCAAATAATATTGTTCCATCAATAGAGATAAGATAAAGTAGGCAAACAAAAATAATCTACTCAAATCCCGCAATAGAACCCAAACCGGAAGCTGAATGTGACCCTGATCCTGTCTGCGGACCAAACTGTCTCATAAATTATTCATCACCTAAATTACCGGAAAGCAATCCAGAAAATCCAACACCCGTAGAATGATGTGACCCACCCGGAGATGACTGAGAAGGTACCTCTGGTCAATATATAGGCATCTGAAAAGGTGACTGAGGCATAAAGGACATCTGGTACATAGGATGCATCGAGAACATTCCATAGGGAGAATGTGGAGGTTGACTCTGGCCAGAAGGCTATTGTGGATGTGAGCTCTGCGGGTGTCTGTGTCTGCATCATCACTTGTTGTTGTTGCTGTTGCATAAACATCATCATTTGTTGCTACTGATGCTGTAGTTGAGTCTTTAACAGCTCAATTGCCTCATCTTGGGCATCCTGCTTAGCCTGCACATCCTCATGCTTATTCTGTCATTCGAGGCACTGTGCCTCCAAAAGAGCTTCTCTTGTCTTCGATGATCTCCGAGAAAAAGTACTAGATTGAGCCATAGCATAAGGCACCATTTCAAGTGTAACCCCATGTCCATAGAGTCGAACTCTATTTTTCCTCTCAGGACCCATCTCCTCAACATACACTTCTGTGCGAAGTTCAGAAGTATCATACACTCCAGACTCAACCCGTGAGTCAATGGAACTCTCCATGGACATCTAATAAACAAATATTTAAATAAATTTGTAAGTAAAATCTAAGAACATAAAATACACATTATGGAAAAAAAAAAAAAAACTAGTATAATATTTACCCCTCTCTCCTCCGATGGCACATCAATCCAACTATTGTCTTTGCGCATGTGGCTGACACGAAAGAAAGTAACGGGATCGAGTTCAATTCCATGCTTCTTCTTCTAAAAATTTAAACCATTACAAAAAATAATTTAGAATATATTTCTTTGTCCTAATTAAATAAAATTGTAACTCAATAAGATGAAAAAAATTAATTATACTCACATAATCTTCACAAAGACGTTCAAATGTCCATGATCCTGATGTATGGCTTATCATTTGTTGAGAACGATTAACTTTATTTTTCATAGCTATCTACTAAAAAGTCAAAACAGAATATAAATTAGTCATAATTGCACATACTAGTATTATTAAATATTTGATTAAAGGTTGTCACCTGAGTTTTTGGGTTATCTCAATGTTCAACCATCTTCGCCCACTGCACAGGATCTACATTATTAGGACATCTCAACCACCGCTGACATGTCCTGCCAGTGTAGTACTTCCCTTTCAAATATGCTCTGTATTCTTTATAAGCATGTTCAGCAATAACCAAAGTCATGGTCTTAATCATGGGCATTTTTACCAAATCCTTATCACGAAAAGTGATATGCCCTACATCCATAAAAAATAAAAATAAAAACAATTATATGTAAATATTTACAGGTATTGTACTTTTAATATTATTTTGAAAAAATAAATTGATACCCGTATTCTGTCCCACAAAGTGTTCTTTGTTTCTTCTTCAACCAATCTCCAATCATGCACCAGAGGAACATTATTGGGATCTTTTACTTCAGAAGATATAAACTTGGAAAACTTTATACTCTTTTGAGAAATACACTTCCCGCTCGGACTAAATTCACAATACTATTTACCCCTATGATCTTTATCAGCCCACTTAATCTTTCCAGGACCACGTCTTCTCCTTTAGGGCATTGCTACATCTTAATCCAAATTAATATACATGAATGACAAAAATATTGTAAATAATATAATAAATAAAAACTTTATATAAACAAATTATAGTTTACCATTTGAACTAGCCTTAACCTGCTCATCGTGGTGCTCGTTCATATGTTCTTCATTATCACTCATCTAAATAAATTATAATTAACCATATATATATATATATACACCACCAAATACATACTACATAAATATTAATTAATTAAATAAAACTAAATTGCTATAAAAACAATTATAAACATACAAATATATTTTAACGTGGAAAACTCTTGAAAGGTAAAAACCACGGGACTTAATCCAGCACAAAAAAAAAAAAAATCACTAATAAAAAAGTATTGCATAAGAGTTCTTAATTACAAAACAACACAAAAAACAAAAAAAATTTAATTTAAGCATCCATATCATCATCAAGCTTATCGTCAGCAATTGAATTAACCAATTCAGTGGGCAAAGGTAATGCTTCATCAAAATGTGTCTCTTCCACGCCAACCCTTGTTTGCATATCTTCATTGTCAAGTACCCGATCATTCAGATTTGGTATGGCGTACTCATCAATTGTATCTTTATCCTCTAATACATCAAAAAATTCCCTCGGATGCGTTCGGACCACTACATGCCAATCTGTTTCAATCGAATCTGCAACATAAAATACTTGCATTGCTTGTGAAGCTAATATAAAAAGGTCATCCCAAAATCCCAATCGATTGAAGTTTACCAAGTTAAAACCATGTTGATCTATCTTCATATCCCTAGGACTTCCACTATCAATCCAATCATACTTAAATAACATCACACAACGACCCATATCTTTTGCCTCGGTAGGACCACAATATCTAACAAAAAACATATCTGTGATAACACCATAGCAATTAACTTGCCCAACACCACCCGGAATATTTGCAGGTACAAATACACCACAATTCTGATTCTTATGCTTATCATCCACCGATTTTATTTGAAATCTAAAACCATTAATAGCGTGGCTTTTGTATTTTGTCACAAGTGGGCAAGGAGGATTAGCAAGCCAATGCAAGTCATCGGATATCAACGGATTAGCATAAAACCTTGTATTAATCTGTGAAAAAAATGATGTAGAAAGATTAGGTAAAAATTAATATTAGGGACATGATGTAGAAACTTAGTAATTGAATTCTTACATGTTTCTTGAACCATTCAGGAAATTCCTTCTTACTTATCTCCATGATTTGTCGCCTAGTGAACCTTTCCCTTCGATGTTTATCTCTCAAAAAGTCCTCATGTTGCCTTCGAAAAGGAATTACTTCATCACAATTATCAAGAATGTATCTGTGGCATCGATTCCTATCATTTAGATCAAACTCCACATTTTCACCTGAACCTAAATATTGGCCTGTAGAGTCAAAAATTGATAACCCACCACATATTCCACATCCAATACCATCTGCATTTCAACCCCTATGATTACGACGAGTATCAACATCTCTAAGGTACATGGAACAGAAAGATAAACCCTCATCAACCACATACCCTTCAGCAATAGAACCTTCAGGACGACTCTTATTTCGCACATACCGCTTCAGTGTTTCCAAATACCTTCAATATTTAACATGAAAAAAAAATATTAGAGAATCAAAACTAAAATTAATGCAAATTAAGCATAAGGAAATGACCATTACCGTTCAATGGGATACATCCATCTATATTGAACTGGTCCTGTAATAGTAGCTTCATTTGCTAAGTGAATTGGGAGATGCACCATGACATCAAAAAATGAAAGAGGGAAAATCTTCTTCATCTGACATAAGGTCAATGCAATTCTAGAGTTTAGTTGATTGAATGCTGTCTCAGTTTCCTTCTTGCTACACATGCAACTGTCTAAATATTGCACTCAACTCTAGTAAAACCATAGTGACATATTTGGGTAACACACCACGTATCGCAAGCGGGCATATGTGTTGCATTAAAACATGGCAATCGTGACTTTTCAACCATTTATTTTTCTCTCATTCACATTGACACATCGAGACAAATTTGCTGAATATCCATTAGGAACCCGAATAGTAGACAACACTTTGCAAAATGAGGTTTTTTCTTCTTTACTCAATGTGAATATTGCCGGGAGCAAAAATATTTTATCTCCTTCTCTACGAAGGTGTTGACTATGTCTTATATTCAAGACTTCAAGATATGCACGTGCAGCCAATCCATCCTTTGTCCTCTTCGCAATAACCAACAATGTTCCAACCACATTATCACATACATTCTTCTCAATATGCATGACATCGAGATTGTGTCTGATCAAAAGATGCCTCCAATAGGGTAGTTCAAAAAATATGCTTTTCTTTCTCCACTGACCGTTATTACTTCTAGAAATTGAAGGCCTTCGTCTTCTTTGTCCAACAGGAGCATTTTGGTCATACTTTCCAAAAGTGAACCTCAAACTAGATAGTTGTTCAAGACATTGTAATCCATTCAACTGTCTTGGTGTCTGACGATCTTCTCAATGACCATTAAATGCTGCTTGTTCCCTTCGAAACCTATGCCCAATTGGTAAAAATCTTCGATGCCCCAAATAACAACTCTTACGACTCAGGCAAATGTTCAGATACATTATCATCCATGCAATGCGGACATGCTTTATATCCCTTAGTACTTTATCCAGACAACATTCCATAAGCTGGAAAATCACTAATGGTCCATAACACAGCAGCCTTCATCGTAAAAGTTTGGTTTGAAAACACATCATACGTGGTAGTGCCAACCTCCCACAACTCATCCAACTCATCAATTAATGGTCGCAAATACACATTAATGTCATTTTCAGGACTTCTCGGTCCTGGAATCATCAAGGACAATAATAAATTTGGTTGCTTCATACACATCCATGGAGGCAAATTGTAAACAGAAAGCACCACAAGCCATGTGCTATGAGCATTGGTCATATGGCCAAAAGGATTAAATCCATCACTTGCCAGCCCTAAACGCATATTTCAAATTTCTGACGCAAAATCAGGGTACAAATTATCTAAATGCTTCCATGCTGGAGAATCTGACGGATGCCTCATAAACCCATCCTTGGGACATTCAGTTGCATGCCATCTCATATGTTTAGCAATATGCTTCGACATAAAAAACCTTTTCAATCTTGATTTTAAAGGGAAGTACCACATAACCTTAGCTGAGACTTTTTTTCTAGAAGTATCATCTCCTTTGTTATCTTTATATCTTGATTTGCCACAAACCGAACATGCAGTCAATTTTGAGGTGTCTTTCCAATATATCATGCAATCATTAGGACATGCATCAATCTTCTCATATGTGAGACCCAACCCATTTATAAGTTTTTTTGCCTTATAACACGAGTCCGACAAACAATATCCTTCAGGCAACATTCTTTTAACCAACTCTAGTAACGTAGTGAATAAACTGTCCGGCAAACTCCCTAAACACTTGATCTGGTACAATCTTACAACGGCCTCCAATTTCTTAAACTCTTTACAACCAGGATGCAACTCTTGATCTGCCTCTTCAAGTAACTTGAAAAAACTTTCGGCCTCTGATGGACACCCATCTACGATAGTAGGTTGTGTCGATGACCCAACCTCTTCTTCCGTTACTGGTTGAACAAATATGTCAGTAAGAAAATCATGCATACCACTCATCTCTCCTCGTATGTCATCTTCTATCTCCCTTAAATTTGGCTCTCCAATATTAGGCTCCCCATGATGCCGCCACCAAGCTTTTTTATAATCTTTATCCATATCATGCCAAACAAGATGATCCACAATAGTTTGTCTTCCAAAAATATATATATATTGCAACATTTTTTACACGAAAATTTGAATTTATCTGGCCCAACACCATTCGCAGCCGCTTGATTCAAAAACAAATTGATTTCATCTACGTATGCCTCTAACTGTCGCAGTATTGTCAACCAAGTCCTATCAATGCTTTTCCTCTTAGATGAAAACTCTAGACCATGACACCTACAATCTTTCAATCCCTATCATGTAAGCGTACATATTCATACCTATTAGATTAAATTCAAAAATATTCAATAATAATTTATGATTATTTATATATGTCGAACAAATAAATTAAATTCACAAATAAGTTGTATGTTTGTTAATCTACTTAACCATTTTTTTTATTTGAACTAGAACAAATAAATTATATCTACAAATAAGTTGTTCTATATTTATTTATCTAATTAACCCAAATTTTTAAATATTTTCAGTCAATTTTATTTTTAATTTGAAATAGAACAAATGAATAAATTAAGTTCACTAATATGTTATATTTTTATTTATCTATTTAACCAAAAATTTGCATTTTTTTTTTATTTCTCCTATTATTTTTATTTTTAACATTGATACATGAACACTAACATAATACTAACAATTTTCATATATACTACCCTAATAATTGTATGTTATCTAAATAATTAATATTTTTCATACTACCCTAATAATATATTAACACTAACATACAATGCAAAAACTGAACACAAATCTAACATATACATAAATATCAATTAAATCAAGCATATATAATTTTTAACATATCTAACATATATTAACATATTTCAACACATTAACATATAAAAACATATAACAAAATATCCAAGCTAGTCATAGAAAAACCTTGTTGAAAAATCAAAATCACCACACAAATCTTGCTACACCAAAAGGTTAATTGGCTTGTAAAAAAAAAAAACACAAAAAATCACATATATAACAATAATGAAAATGGATATACAAATACAAAAATTAAATATAATCTAGCATATACAAAAATCAAATTCAGCATACCCCCAAAGAATTCAAGAATGAAGTAGATCTTGGCCTCTGAGATAAGAAATTGGAGAAGATTTGGATAAACCTAACAAATTAAAAAACAAAATCAGAAAAAACTTAACAAAATATGAAAATAAAATCAAAAATAAAAGAGAGAGATTATCGGAGCTTGGTGGCGAGTGTGGTGGTGGAGCCGGAGCCGAGCGTGGTGGTGGTAGCGATGAGGAGGAAGAAGAAATAAGAAAGATGGAGAAAGAGCAAGAAGAAAAGAGGAGGAAAAAGAAAGAAGCAGCGCGAGGAAGAAGAGAAGGAGGAAGAAGCGGCACGAGGAAGAAAAGAAAAGGAAGGAGAAGAAGAAAGAGGGTGTGCACTAGGTTAAGTACTCAATTTTGGCGGTCCAAACCGCCAGAATTTATTAATGCTTGCGGTCTAATCCGCCAGGATTGAGTTCGCGCGGGAATTTTCCCGCTCACTCAATCCTAGCGGTCCAATCCGCCAAGATTAAGTGAGCTACGGGAGTTTTTCTCTCACTTACTCCTGGCGGATTGGTCCGCCAGGATTGATCAATGCTGGTGGAATAGACCGCTAGGATTTATCAATCCCGGTGGATAATACCTTCCGCCAGGAATTCTTAAGCATTCGTGGTGGACAACTTTAATCCGCCAGCATTGTCCGCCAAGAATGGGCATTTTTGTAGTAATGCCACTCTCCAAGTCCACATCGCTACCTCTCTCTCTACTCTAAAACTTTATCCCTCTCTCTCTCTCTCTCTCTCTCTCTCTCTTAGGGTTTTGGGTTTTCATTGAAAGGAACGATGTTGTTGAGGTCGAATGCAAGGGCCGATGTTCGTTGGAACACGTACAAGGTGGCTGTGGATGTGGATCGAGGAGGGCCGGCGGTGAAAGTAAGACAACATGGTCGAGATCAAGAAGAACCGCAAAGAAGAACTACTCTAGAAAAAGTGCCGTGAAGAGATCCGGAAGAAATCCTAGCCTCCAGAAGAAATCATGAAGAAATCCTCTAGAAGAGATCAGGAAGAAAGCCTCCAGACGAACTGCCCTATTAAAGAAGGTAATCTAATGGTGCAATTTGGGTTTCGATTTGAATTGGGGTTAGTAATTTTAGTCATTTTATGGCTTTTTGATTTATTTGATACTTTATTTGTTCGATGGAGGCAGAGAGAGATGGAGCATAAGAAAGATAAGGCGAAGATGCAGAGAAGAGAGGATGACGAAGTGTTGCGTGAGAAGAAGGGAAAAAGGCTGAAAGCGGAGGAAGTTGCTGAAATAGTGCCAAAGTCTGTGAAGCATCGAGGAGTCGAGATTAGTGTCTACAAAGTGAGCGTTCTCAACTTATTCATTTATTGTGTTTCAGGGGATGGTTGAGTATGAGAGACGAAATGAGAAAGATGGGAAAAAAAGTTTATCCAATTGGACATGAAGTTTTTACTAAAGTAGCATTCCAATGTTTGTTGTATTGGGTTCAGGACATGGTACACTTGGAAGAGGAATGGAATAGCATTGTAAGTTTGTAACAATGGCTCCAGGCAATGTGAACAAAATTGCCTCCATTTCACCAACAAAAATATTACATTATTAAAAAAATGTTAAATATCTCACAAATACTGAGATAGTGAGTATAATGATTTACACAACTTACAAGGCATTGTGATTATTTTATATTTGTTGGAGATGGTAAAAAGTCAACAAATTATTCCACCATTTTCCAACAATTGTGAGGGAATGAGCTTTACTCGCCTAAATACTAGCCATCAACCCAATATTAGTAGCTATTCCATAGCTAGATGGGTTACACATGGATAACAGTGAGAAAATTGGGCAAATTAAAGCCTACAAATGTGGATGGTCGCTGATGGCCAATTTTTTTGTAGTAGGGCCAGTGCACGTGTCCCAAACATGACTGAACACTTTAGCGTGGAGGAGGGACCCGCGTCCTGTTTAAGCTGTCGGCCAGTTGCGCGCATGTATCTCCTTTTTGCTTCTGCACATAGACCCACTTCAATATCACTCTCACTCTCACTGACGTCAATGTTAGTTTTAGGTATTTAGAGATTGGCTTATCCTTGCCAAAACACATTGTAATCATTCAACTTTCATCACACTTAACAAGCTCTAGGAATTCTATTTTCTCAAGGGGTTGGTTTTTGGGTTGAAGATATCAAGATGAACATCAAGACATCAAGGCCTCATGCCCAAGTAAAATGTATTTCATGTATCACATCTTGTTTAAGCCCATGAGTTTGTGTATATTGTCATTTGGGCTTGTCATATAGTTATCAATCTCAACTCATTACGTGTGTTAAATGGTGCTGGTATTAGACTAGTCAAACAATATTATTTCTATAAGCCCATTTCTATAAGTTTTGTAACTTGAAGGAGCTGATTTTTATAGAATCCACACTTGCATCTCACAACATTTTCGTTGGATCCACTTTACTTGGTTGCTGTCAGTGTCGTGTATTGAAGAGTTCAAGGAAAAGCTACTAATGGTATGAATGACTGACTGTTAGGCTCAAGATGTTTGCACAAGGGTAAGGAGCTGCCACTTAGAGTTAGGTTTAAGTGAATGAGCTTGTTTGTGTGTCTCTTTGTATTGAAACTCTTGAGAGTGGATTCTAGTTTTTTAATTCTTTAGTGGTTTTTTTAGGTGAACAATATTGTGTCTTCCTCCTTAATTATTTCAATTATGTTGCTTAATGTTAAAATGAAATCATAAACACAACAACACACACTTCACTTATGTGCATGATAACTTGAAAAAAAATGATAAGTTGAAACTACTATCCATTCACATACCATTCTAGTTGTTGATAGCACTGAGATACCTATATTGATGGATTCTTTGAGTGCCTAGGTTGTCTCATAATCCTTATGTGTGTTTGATTTATGTTGTATGCAAAATTTGTGAATTGGTTTCGGGTGTCAATCTGAGGATCAGATTTATGTTTATTTAATTAGTCTCTGAGTCATCATTTAAACAAAATTTGAGGTCATGTTACTGAGTGACGTTTTAACTTAGTGAATTAGGCTGCTGTGACAACCTAATACCAAATTACAATCAATACATCAGCATCACCCATTATACTCAGACCACATTACTCTCACTCTTTCTGGCCCAAAGTAAGAATAAATGCAGTAATGAATTAGGATTAAGTTAAGTCTAGCATTCGATTCCCTCCAATATAAAAATAAAGAAAATCACTAAGAGTAAAAAACGCTTTTCATTCAGAAATAATCCCGAACATGTTTAACTCACTCACACAACATATGATCCATGTAGAAATCATCACTTTTATTTGATATTTTTTATATTATTAATTTACAAAAAAAAATGTTTTAATTTTTAATTAAGAGTTGTTTTTTCCTTTTTTTTTTTGTCTGATAGAAACTATGGTTCTTTAATTACACAACTTCTGAGTTGGTGAGGTATGTAGAAGTTTATTATTAGAACTCAATTAAAGGATATCCTTTTTTTTTTTTTTCATATTTGGGCCGGAGGGGGGATCAAACTTGGGTGCATAGAGGGCTATTCTACAACCTTTTTTCATTTGAGATACCTTAATTAACAACTGCCAATCATAAAGAATATCTTATCAAAAGGAAAAAATCAATAAAGGAAGAAGCTTGTTTGAGGTTTATAATTTTAATCGTAGAGTAATCATCCTCACACCTTTGATTCTTATTCTTTCTTCTCCTGAATTGAAAGAAGAATAAAGTTTAATATTTTATATAATTACAGCTATTATATGCTGAAAAGGCCATAATTGTAAGGAGAAAGCTTTGGCTGGCTTTTTTAAAAAAAAATGAATTTTTTTTTTATGCAAATTTCATTTAAAGAAACAAAACATTTCAATATTACATATATAATAGTCACTATTAGTTTGTTTTTTCCCATAAAGGTCAATGAGTTTTAAAATTTTATCCCATTTTATATAGTCAATAAGCTTAATCTACTTAGTGATGTTATGTATTTTAGTGCATTGAAAATACCAATTTGCCAATTCCGTTTTTCCATTACTAATGAGCATGAAATTACAACGTTGCCCTTGATTTGGTTTAGGATTTAGAAATGGGGTTTAGGGCATGTTTACCTCAATGGAATGAGAATGATTCACATTCCTGTGTTTACTAACATTTAGGAATAATTCACATTCTCATTCATGTGCTTACTTAACAGTTGAGAATTTGAATGATCCTCATTCTCTTGTTTACTTAACAGTTGGGAATAAGAATGATTCGCATTCCTTTGTTTACTAAACTTGGAGAGGAAATGGAATGCATGTGGGGCCCACCAAAATCAAGAATGAGATTCCTTAAAGGGGGTCCAGAATGAGGGAGGGCGAATCTGAATGAAATTTTCATGTCCAAAATGCCCCCACATTTTTTATGTAAAACCAAAAATATCTTTTATTTTATCATTTAAAATAAATATTTAGATGAATATTCATCTTTTTGAATATTTATCATTTAAAAAATTGTGATAAATAAATAGTACCTAAAAAATATAATGGATGTTGTATAAGGGCATTTTAGTAATCAAACTCATTTTTATTCTGATTCTTACTAGTTAGTAAACACGTTTATGAAAATCAACTTTATTTTCATTCTCATTTCTAACGGTTAGTAAACATATTAATGAGAATGACTGATTTCGATTCATGTTCATTCTGATTCCTTCTCATTCTGATTCTTTTCTTTCTGATTCCTGCTCATTCTGATTATTGCTCATTCCAATTCCAATTTAGAAAACATGCCCTTAGAGTTTAGAAATGAGGTTTAAGCCTTTAGGGCATGGTTACCAATAAGGAATGGGAACAGGAGGAATGAGAATCAAGAATGATTCTCATTTCTGTGTTTACTAACATATGAGAATTATTCTCATTCTCATTTATGTGTTTACTTAACAGTTGAGAATGAGAATGAGAATGATTCTTATTCCTTTGTTTACTAAACTTAGGTTTACTAAACTGGAATCATAATGAGTAAAAATCGGAATGAGTAAGAATCATAATGAACATGAATAAGAATAAATATGAATCAAAATAAACATGAATTAGAATGAGTAGGAATCAGAATGAGAATGAATTAGAATGAAAACAATCCGAATGAACAGGAATCATAATGAACAGAAATCAGAACAAAAAAGAATTGGAATGAGCAGGAATCAAAATGAAAATAATCAGAATGAATCGGAATGAAAAGGAATCAGAATGAATAGGAATCGGAATGAACATGAATCATAATCAGCCATTCTCATTACCGTGTTTACTAACTATTATGAATGAGAATGAAAATAAAGTTGATTTCCATAAACGTGTTTACTAACTAGTATGAATCAGAATAAAAATGAGTTTGATTACTAAAATGCCCTTGTACAACATTCATTATATTTTTTAGATGCTATTTATTAATCACAATTTTTTAAATCATAAATATTCATTTTACTACTTTTTATATTTTTATCGACTATTTATTAATCACAATTTTAATATTTGTATTTATTAATATTCACAATCTAAATATTTTTATTTATTAATCCATTTGCTAACTATTTATATTTACAATTTTAATACTTTTTACAATTTATTTCTATAAACTATTTAATATTCACAATTTTTTTAATCCGTTATATTTCTATCAATTTTTTAATCCATTATATTTATTAATCACAATTTTTTAAATGATAAATATTCAAAAAGATGAATATTTATTTAAATATTCATTTTAAATGATAAAATAAAGGATATTTTTGGTTTTTCATAAAAAATGTGGGGGCATTTTAGACATGAAAATTTCATTATGATTCCCCCTCCCTCATTCCGGACCCCTCCTAAGGAATCCCATTCCCCCAAAACTAAGAATCTCATTCCTAATTTTGTTGGACCCCACATGCATTCTCTTTCTTCTCCAAGTTTAGTAAACAAGGAAATAAAAATCATTCTTATTTTCACATGTTAACTAAACAAGGGAATGAGAATCATTTTTATTCTCAAGTGTTAAGTAAACACATAAATGAGAATGAGAATGATTACTAAATATTAGTAAACACAGGAATGAGAATGATTCTCATTCCCTCATTCCCATTCCCTTTAGGTAAACATGCCCTTAAAAGGGAAATGGAATGCACATGGGCCCCACCAAAATCAGGAATGGGATTCCTGATTTTGGGGGAATGGGATTCCTTAGGGGGGTCCGGAATGAGGGAGGGGGAATCATAATGAAATTTTCATGTCCAAAATGCCCCTATATTTTTTATGAAAAACCAAAAATATCTTTTATTTATCATTTAAAATCAATATTTAAATGAATAATCATCTTTTTGAATATTTATCATTGAAAAAATTGTAATTAATAAATAGTTGATAGAAATGTAATGGATTAAAGAAATTGTTAATATTAAATAGTTGATAGAAATAAATTGTAAAATGTTTTAAAATTGTAAATATAAATAGTAGTAAAATGAATAGTTATCATTTAAAAAATTGTGATTAATAAATAGCATCTAAACAATATAATGGATGTTGTATAAGGGCATTTTAGTAATTAAATTCATATTGATTATGATTCCTACTAGTTAGTAAATACGTTTATGGAAATAAACTTTATTTTCATTCTCATTTCTAATAGTTAGTAAACACGTTAATGAGAATAGCTGATTCCGATTCTTGTTCATATATTCTAATTCATTCTCAATCTGATTCCTGCTCATTCTAATTCATGTTCATTCCAATTTTTGTTCAATCTCATTCTAATTCATGTATTTGGAGTTATGAAGCTTATGACTTATGTTTTATGTACGCCCAAAACCTGGAAGCTAGACTCTAAGTTATTTTGATGCGTAGCAATGAAACACAAACCTGATATAAAATTAAATCTGTATGGTAGTGTATGTTTATTTATCTTTTGTAATTTATTGACAAAAATGGAATTATGGAAAAGTGTATTGAAGAATCAGTAATTTTGAAATTTTTTATTATATTATTTGTAAATGACCCTTCTCTTTTAATTTTTTTTACCTAAATTTACTAAATTTGAGTGCTGAATGTAGAAATCAAACTACCGGGTCTATTTAGAAGCCCAGATCGGTTAATTGAGCTGGAGTCTTTCTCGACATGGGCTGTGCATAAATTGGGCTTCTAAGTATATTCACTTGTCAAAGGACAACAAGTAATGTGAATAATACATCAAAAATAAAACTTGTCATTTATTAATTGAAAAATGTTATTTACATTGTTCATGTAAATATTCCTAAAATTGGGTTTAGGGAATATTTTCAACAGTCTCCTTGTAGCGAGAGTTTTCAACTCCAAATGATTGAGACAATATTTCTAATTACCTGTCATAACTGTTCTTTCTCAACCTACACGGTTTATAATATGGAAACACCATATTATGTTCTTTTTTTTTTTTTTTTTTTTTGTGGAAATTATTTTTTTTCTTTTAAAATAATAGCTAAAATGAAAAAGTTAGACGAAATTGCTATTTTTAAATGATGCTTGCGAGTTCCAAACTTGCTGGTGAATGAGATTGACCTAGCTTCTCATTCAGATGCATTTATTAATTAAACGACACCAGTACAAGTAATTCTGGGAGGATTTAAACAACCGATTCATGCATGCAACATGAATACGCTTTAAGCTAGCTAGTTCAACAGAAACTAGCTAAAATTAAACAACAATGTTGAAATTAATAAAGCACATAATTAGAGGATTGCTAGCTACAACGTACAGAAGGAACCTCTTCATGGCTTCCACTTCCATTACTTGTTCTTGATCCATCGACCAGTAATCATCACCTCCACTTTAACTTATTGTCAAGAATAACTAAGCAAAATTACATATTAATTCAAACTGTAGACCATAATAGACGGAGTTTGTTCAATTGAGCAATCAAGGACAACAGGGTAACCAACAGGGGGCGGCAGAATACCCTGCTGCTCCGCGGTTACATTTTTCACAATAATTACACCAGCCATACCCCAGCTGGCCGGCATGTCGTTCCAAATGGCAATGCGTAAACCATGTTGAGAGTGCGTGTAAGGCCCAACGGCCACACGTGCTCCCACGTCACCCAATACAATTTGTTCACGTGTAAGGCTCAAAAATATGGCCACACGTGCGGGGGCGTGTTGAGAGTAATGTGAAGCAATGTCCCACATCGGAAAACTAAGGTTTAGCATATGTGCTTATAAGTCTTGAGCCTCTTCACCCATTGCCAATTGGTTTTGGGTTGGATGCTCTAATTCTATCATTGTTGAGAGTAATGTGGAGCAATGTCCCACATCGGAAAACTAAGGCTTAGCATATGTGCTTATAAGTCTTGGGCCTCTCCACCCATTGCCAATTGGTTTTGGGTTGGATGCTCTAATTCTATCATGGTATCAGAGCTTGGTTATTCGCGTGTAAGGCCCAACGGCCACACGTGCTCCCACGTCACCCAATACAATTTGTTCACGTGTAAGGCTCAAAAATCTCGTCACACGTGCGGGGGCGTGTTGAGAGTAATGTGGAGCAATGTCCCACATCGGAAAACTAAGGCTTAGCATATGTGCTTATAAGTCTTGGGCCTCTCCACCCATTGCCAATTGGTTTTGGGTTGGATGCTCTAATTTTATCATGGTATCAGAGCTTGGTTATCCGCGTGTAAGGCCCAAGACTTATAAGCACATATGCTAAGCCTTAGTTTTCCGATGTGGGACATTGCTCCACATTACTCTCAACAATGATAGAATTAGAGCATCCAACCCAAAACCAATTGGCAATGGGTGGAGAGGCCCAAGACTTATAAGCACATATGCTAAGCCTTAGTTTTCCGATGTGGGACATTGCTCCACATTACTCTCAACACGCCCCCGCACGTGTGACGAGATTTTTGAGCCTTACACGTGAACAAATTGTATTGGGTGACGTGGGAGCACGTGTGGCCGTTGGGCCTTACACGCGGATAACCAAGCTCTGATACCATGATAGAATTAGAGCATCCAACCCAAAACCAATTGGCAATGAGTGGAGAGGCCCAAGACTTATAAGCACATATGCTAAGCCTTAGTTTTCCGATGTGGGACATTGCTCCACATTACTCTCAACAAACCATACTCCTGAAATTAATATAAACCATGGTTAAATGTCAATTTTCATATAGTCTAGTATGTTATGTTATAAGAGTATCAATTTAGACCATTGATTAAGTAGATTGACAGTCGACACGCAATACAACATATTAATTAGATATCTGACAAAGATCGAATATTATCTTATACAATATGCACAGACACACAAATTAATTCTATATATATGCGATTGCAGCTCGACAGCTTGGCTTCAAAAGATTTAAAATGGAGAGGATGTATATATTTTCATCAGTCAATTAGGAAAATCCCTTTCAAATTCTTTTTTTCTACACTAAAACCCATGACATTATTTTTTCATGTGAAATTAACCCCTTTAACTACTTGCCAACTCATTATTCTTTTTATTTTTAGATTTTTAATTAGTATTTTTAAAATTTAAACTTTGTAAATTCCTTATATGCCCTCATTCATATGTACGTAAGATGTTTTTTTTCCTTGGTTGACTCTTTATTTTTGATATCATCTGTATCTACTCTTTACAATTTTTTATGCTTTAAATGCTAATAATTCATTGTTGGACATTTTTTTTGAATGTCAATCGTGAATGCCCATATATGATTTTTTTGAATTATATTAATAATTATAAACAAATAAATAACCTATAAATAATTCTCATAAATATATAATGAACCTAAAAAAAATTATATATAAGTATAATGAACATACACACAATTCTAATGAACTATAAATCATTAACAAATGAATTACCTACAACAACTAATAAACCTACATACAATTCTTTTAATTTTAGTGATAAATAACCTATAAAAATTAAAGAACCTATATGAATTAAAACACCTACATTATAATGATGAACCTACATATAATTCTCGTTGTAGGTTTTTTATTGATTCAATCATGGTCTGAAGAAAATATATATATATATTGATCAAATAAAACAATATATATCTACATATTTATATATTTATATATTTATATATATAACACCATAAAAAGTGCCTTAAATTAAGTGTTTTAATAAATTTAAGGAGATTCATTTTGTAATGGAAGAATTAATGGCATGCAATTAATGAGTGACATAATTTGAAAATAATTACATAGTGGCACAATTTGTAAATAGTAGAGATCAAATGAAATATTGTTATCTTATTATGGGAGTAGGATTTTAAATATGGGGTTTAACTGTTAAAAAAAAAATGTAATGATGTTAGACTCTAAAAAAACAAAAATTAATGGACTAATATCGAAATCTTTCATACCAGTGTTGTTAGCCCAGAATCGGATGGCAAGCCATCCATTCTTAGGAACTCCGAAGGTATTGACTTCAGCTGGGTCTTCCAAATTGTAGGTTGCAGGGGAAGAAGAGTTAAAGTTTCCGTAATCACGCCCAACCAGATAGAAGTTAAAACCATGCACACGCATTGGATGGTTTTCTGCGTTTCCGACATTGGTTCCTTGGAAAACTATTTCAACTGCATCTCCGTATTGAAGTGAAATCACCCTACTACCTACCATTGGAGTTGCTTCATGAGTACCAGTCTCTCCTGTGTAGTCAAAATCAGTTGGTTTATTTGGGAAATCCTCAGTGTAGACATCTGGTATGCCGCTACACAAATCAATTAGCAATATAACATATCAGATATTTATAAATTAGTTAAAAAATAATACGCATGCATGTATGCACACTATTAACATATGTATATGTATATGTACGTACTCGTAACGTACCAATGATATGCGCGCAATATGTCAGTAGGTTTGGTGACAAAACGGATGTTATTTAAACTTGCAGTGTGCTTGAGTCCATCTGGTCCCTGGCATTCTTCCCCATCAGGAAGATCACATGGAAGTTCATTTGTAGAAATTGTCATCACTACTACAATAATGTAAATAGACAACACTTAATAAATAACGGTTTTGTTAAAACTGTTGTGTAGTTTCAAAGCATAACGGTTTTTTAAAAAACTGTTGTCTTAATACATGAAATCTCATGATTTTTGTGCCGTTGATTGTTTATGTTTTGTCTAAACAACGTTTTTAATTTTTAAGCATTGTGTAGCGAGAGATTTATAAAAAACCGGTGTATAGTGATTTCATTAAAAAATTACTGTAGCTTAGGCCGGTTGTGTAATGTCTCATTCCTTATATTTTCACATTACCTCTGTCACTCAATCGAAATCTCTCTCCTTCTCAAACCTCTCTCTCTCTCTCTCTCTACCACTATCAAACTCTCTCTGTCCTGTTGCACCCCCTCCCCCTAGTCCAGCCAAACTCTCTATGTCTCTGTCTCTGTCTCATTTCTCTTCTTCATTTTAGCCACCATGATTACAATTAAACAGATTTCATTCCCACTTCCAGAAAACCCCAAAAATATTAGGGATCGGCGTAGCAAATGGGATCTGCGCCAAGTCGGAACGGGGCCAACATGTTGTTTGATTCCGAGGTCGTCGTCGTAGCCACCATGTATTATTTCGTTCTATAGCTTCTATCTCTGAATCCATGGCTTTTCTCCACTTGGCACTTTTCACAGCATCGGCGTAACAAATGGGATCGCTGTCAGCAAACATAGCTAGATAAGCCATGTCTTCTTCTTCAAAAAGCCCTTCACCACTTTCATAGTCTCTCATCCAACCTGGTGGCATCCTGATACAAATTAAACCATACCCCATCGCAAAACCCTAATTGAAACCCTTAATCAACCAATTCAATCAGAATTATGGGGCGCAAAGTTGAGCAGTTGTTTGGAGCGAAGCCAGGGCTTGACGACGACCTCGGAATCAAACAACATGTTGGCCCCGTTCGATACGGCAGAGACCTTGAGGTAGTACTTGATCCCCGACACCACCTAGCTTTGCGCCTCCACCACCTCCGCGAACTGGAGCTCTCCGCCACCATTGCTCTGGCTGATGCTCCGCCTCAGGCTCCGGTTGTACTCTGCTGCCGAGAACCGCCCCAACTCCTGCAACTCCGTGTTCGTCTTCACGTCTTCAATCTGCGTTCGGCCCCCGACCCAGCCAGTGCCTCCGTACCCGTATGACGCCGTAGAGAGGACCGAGATCAGGACTGTGACCGTCAAGAGTTTCGCCGCCAGTGAGGTTATTGACGCCATTGCTGGGGTTTTGTATTTTTGTTTGCTGGGTTTTTTTTTCTTTGGTGTGATGGTTATCTTGTGAATTTTTTTAATTTTTTTTGGGCTAAGTTGTGATTTAGTTTTTTGGGTTTTTGATTTTGATTTTTGTGGTCACTTTTGGCAAATCTTTTTGTTTTATACCTTCTAAGAAAGGGAGATCGAAGAAAAAAGCCTTATGTTACAGGAAATAGAGGAGTTTTAATTTTTTTTTTTCTTGGGGAGTCTTTACAAAATAACAAGTCAGAGAATTGAGTTCATAAGTAAGGCATTGTTGTAACTGGCCATACTTCCTTAGATTAGGGACCCTCAATAGTTCTACATAGCTCCAAATCATTGTTTTTGATTTCCAAATCTAATGGATCTAGTAATTTGTAGTAAAAATTTAACTTGTATACTTCGGTTTGTTTTGTCTTGGCCCTTATTTTGAATGACCTGCATTTTGCAGAATTAATGTTACAACTAATATAGCAGAGTGGGGAGGTTTAAAGGTTGAGAAATTGGACACTAATATAGCAGAGAAAAAGAGAGATAAAGAGATAAAAGATAGGGAGAGAAAGAGAGATAGATGAAGAGATAAGGAGACTTCATGACTGAAATCTGGAAGCAGGGGTTGGAATATGGAGGACTAGCTAGATGGTGATAAATAAATTATAATAAAATAATGGGTTAAATAAAGGTTAAGAAGAACATGGTTGCAAATTGGAAGCAGCAAGAACCCCTCTTCTCTAATTTTGAAAGCAAGCCAATTCCTTTTGACTGGAGGCAAAGAACAATAACAAAGCAATCGGCGTAGGAAAGATCACTTTACGCATGTCTATTTTTGCATCTTTTTGATCTCCCTTTCTTATCTCTTTGTTCAGAAAATAAATATTTGATGGAAGCAACCACTTACTAGCTGTCTCATGTGCAAGCTAGACTGTTTTCTTTTGGGTTAACTTGATCTTGTATCTACTTTTGGGCTGACTTGAACTTGTTTGCCATATATATTTGTAGACATTGCAGCATCTAAGAAAACTTGCAGCAAACATTGCTACGTGGGGCTTGGAGCAAGAGAAATAATTTGTTTATTTCTTTGGTAGTTTAATCCCTTTCACATGTCCTCTTTTTGCTGACTTTGGATTTCCATACTTTTCCTTTGTCTTTTACCAACAGTAGTTGACCCTTTTTATTTAATTTGCAAGTGTCAACTAACTCAAAAGGAATTCAATACCACTATAGTCCTCCACGTGAGACTTCAAAGAGTGAGGTTCCTTTTCTTTATAATGGACATAATTTCTCCATCTATTTTTTTTTCTTGTTGTCTTTTTTTCCCCATTCTCTAATACATACTGTTTTTTTTGTTTCGGCAGGGAGGGAAGAGAAGAGACCCTGTTCTTGATTTATTTCTCCAGGTGCCGACTGCCTCTTTTTTGTTTTGCTATTTTTTTTTTCACATGACTTTGTTGAAAACCTGCTCTTTCATCTTGCTGCAAACCACTCCAAAATCAAGACTTAAGGCACAAAGAAAATGAGTCGCTCCTCTTTTATCTTGATGGCTGCAATCCCTATTTTATTTTTTTTCTTTTAGCAAATCACAAGACTAGCTTGTGTTATTTTCCTGCAGGAAAGGTGCCGAAGCAAGCCATATCTCCTTTGGAATTTAAAGTGAAAGGTCATACCTCCATATATATATATTCATATGTATCTATACATCCAAGAAAAGCATGTGTATTCCTCAGTGGCTCTTGTTATTTGAATTGCCTTGTGATTTGGAAGTCGCTTGTTCTCTTTTATTTTTGATTTTTTTTCTTTGGTGTATTTAGGTTACTCATTTTACATATGCTTATCATTTGTTGTGTTGTTGTGCACCTTTGATAGTTTATTTTTGAAAATCCCACCTTTCTTTGGGTCATGCAACTCTTTTCTTGGACCTATGCTGAGATTTAGCCTATTTGTTTTGTCATGTTGACCAATTGATTGGTGACTTGCACTTTGATGAAATTGATTAATGGGTTAGCAAATTTCCTGAATTTTTGTAACTTCTAAACAGATATTGGGGTTTACTTTTTTTGTGTAGTCTTCATAAGTGGAATTAAGCTCTTTCATCTAATTAAGTTTGCATGCTAGAATTATTTCAATCTTACCAAATCAAAATAGACCTTTGAACAATTTCCTGCTGTCTACTAAACTTTGCCCAGGTTTGAATGTTGAATGTTGGTATACTGCATGTGTTACAGTGTGCATGTTTCATGGTGTCATGATAACATGATGGTTTGGCTGCAACCTCATTACACTTAGTACATGTTTCATTTTGTTTAAAATGTGGTTTGGATCAATTGTGTAAAAACCCTTGTTAATTATGATGATGATGGATTAACTTGATGGTTATGACAGGTTAATTGTTTTTTAAGTCAATTAGATCATTAATTTGATGGTTGATGATTAACTTGATGGTTATGGCAGGTTAATTTTTTTTAAGTCACTTAGATCATTATTCTGATGGTTTGTTCTTGCTTTGTATGTTTGTTCTTTGGTTCAAGGGTTTCCCCTGCTCCTTTTTTTTATTGATTCATTCAATTACTAAAAAAAAAGGTTAATTAAACAAAAATGTTGAATTTCTTATTGCTATATTCTCTTATGTTAATCCCTTTGTTACTCCATGGTTAATTTCAGTGGGAAAGGAGAAAGGACAACACCTACTCACAGGACCAGATTGATGAAGTACGCGCTGAATGGGCAGGCTTTCTGGTGCGCTATATGATCCAATACGTACTCCTCACTTCCTTAAGTTCGTTGGCTGGGTTTAACAAGCATTTTTTGATAAATATTTTGTATAGCTAACTGGTTAGGCTGTGTAGACATGCAATATTATGATGGGAGCAGTTAATTGACTAGCTAATCTTGCAAAGTCAGATATTTTGGTATTTATATGGCTGACTTTGCACGATTACTTAGGTTAGACCATGTCATCCCTAGCTTTATAGTTTTTGTAATCAACAAGTACTTTTTGTAGTTATCAAGTTACTTATAATTTTTTGGGCTATACATTAATTGGCAAGGGATGTGTGAATGGGTTTGTTATTATGATCGACTTTGTAAACTCCAATTCCAATTTAATGAATTCATGGATCTTTTTGAGTTATCAATATTTGTGGATTACTTTGGATGCAACAAGCAGAGATATAGTGGGATTTAATTCTAATTGGATATGCAAGCAGGGAATTAATGGGGATTCAATTGGATGCAAGCAAGGATATTAAAAAGTGAATCAAACAAACAACAGTTTTCAATTTAAAAAAATTATGTTAATTAATCCTAGACAACGGTTTTAGTTAAATAACCATTGTATAACAAACCTACTAACAACAGTTAAAATGTTTAGGGTTTAGGATTAACCAAAAAATTGATGTGTATCATCTATCTATACAACATTTTTGAAAAAAAATTACTTGTCATACGCATAACTTAACTTCACATATAGTTAAAAGAAGTTGTGGAGAATATTATTACCCAACGGTTTTAAGGTATAAAATGATATGTATAAGTAATTAAAATAACATGTTTTAGTAAAAACTGTTGTTGAGTTTCTTATGTACCAACATTCATGCCAGTTTTATACTTAATTATGCAACGGTATTTCTTAAAACGGATGTTTAATAATACTTTGGACAACATTTATAGCACATAAGTATTGTCAAATCATTACTAATTAATACAATAGTTTTGTATCTGTAAACGTTGTGTATTGAGTTTCAACACAACCGTTTAAGATGAATATCATGTATTTTGGTGGATACTAGACAACAGTTTTAAATTATAACTGTTGTATTAATCCATTCAGACAACAGGTTTTTACCGTTATCTAAATATGCTATAGATGTCACTCGCCTAGACGACGAAATTTTGGGCAAATAGACAACGGTTTTTTACCGTTGTCTGTTAACTTCATTGTTGTAGTGCATAATGATTTTTCTATTAACGTCTGTATCTTTTGGGACATTAATTGGGTACTTAGCGTTGTTTAATGACCTTATTTTTGTTGTGAAGGCATCTGCAGCAGTCTTTTTAACAGAAGAAGGAAGAAGACCTTCTGGCAAATCTTTGAAATCATTGCCTGCATAATCACTATATTTGATAACTGCTCTAGTGGTAGAGGTGTCATGGGGAGCCCTGGAGTCAAAGAAAGCACTCGAACCCATGTAGTATTTACCAGATGACTGATTTGCAGTGATCAAGACGTCCATTGTTTGACCAGGAGTTATCATGATGTAAGTGGTGGGTATAGGCTTGATATATGCACCATCATGCCCAACAACTATGAGGTTGTGATCTCTAATAGCGAAGAACATTTCCTCATTCATCACTGCATTGATTATACGAAGCATATAGGCTTTGTCCTTCTCAACTGTCAGGCTGTATTTTGTTCTTGCACCAAATTAAAAATTGTGATATTTATCGTATATATAAAGTGAAATTCATACAAGGGTCTCCGGTTCTCCACACAAGTATTTTCTTGCCAGACAAACAATCTTGACAACATAAATTATTTGTTTTTTTTTTCCTTGAACATATATATATGTCTTATAACCGGGAGCTTCTATAATGACTGCAGGCATAGAATGCCTGCACCAAAAAAAAAAAAAAAAAAAAAAAA
>QANW01011107.1:20386-51577 GCA_003254865.1 Dryas drummondii | reverse complement strand
CCTTGTTTTCATAAACTTAAGTGATAACTTGCATGACTAGAGATGCATATACTTAATTGAGTAGACTTGTATGACCTAAGTGAGCTTTTGAGCCCTGTACTTCAATTCTTGAGTGTTTACATTACTCTAAAAATTTCGTTTCATATAAAGTCGTTGTGATCTCATTATTCTTTCTTTTGATTAAGTACTTGGAATATAATTGTGAATCAATGAGCTAGAACTTCTCTTTTAATCTATTCAAAGCATGGATATAACTACATGAATCTTAGGAAATGATAGTAGGCCTTGTTTGTTTTAACCCATAACCTAAGGCCTACCCTGTGTTATAACCCTAGTCAAACATTTTGAGCCTAATGACCTTTTCTTTGTTCACCCCTATACCAAACCCTAAGTTTGGGGGAGTTTCACTCCTCTACCCGTTTACCTTACCTATGAATTTGCATGGAGTTGGTGAAAATGTGAGGTTGAAAAGAAATGTCTATGCGTAGCTTGATGTAAAAGGAAAATGAATTGCGCTTAAGAGTGTTTGTCGTTCCCTATCAAAAAAAAAAAAATCAAAATCAAGAATAAAAAATAAAAGGGAAGGGATGATTTCAAAAGATGGAAGTGGAAAGGTGTTCGAATTTGAGCTATGAGTACAAATTATGCAAAGAATGCCTCTATTGATTTCCTTGTGCAAATCCATAGTCTGTAGCCCTTTGTTATCCGTTTCATTTCAATACCTTATCCTAACCTAAGCCTCCATTACAACCCTTATTAAAGCCCTACTTGATCTTGGGAGAATTGTAGTTCATTATGTGGAGTCTAGATAAAAGGGAAGCTTATGGTTATTGATTCTATTCCAAGTATTTTAATTCCTTCTATTGAGATCAATGTTTTTGTTTCATTGTGCCTTTCTTTCATGATTAATATGTGAGCTTTTTGCATTAGTTTATCATATCATCTCTCACATATACTTGAGTGCACATATCAACCCAATCTCTGAGTGTTTTAATTGTTGAGAGCATGCCTTGGTGAGAATTGGAGTTGATACTATTTTAGATATGCTGATTTAGTCTTGTATGTCAAAACACTTGAGTTTGTGTCAAGGATGGTCTATATATTTCATGGAGGAGTAAGGTATGTTCTTGAAGCATTATTAGAGGTTGAAGAATAAATTCTATATGTATCTTGCTTGACTATGCTATGGATGACTGTGCTTATGAAATCATGTGTTGGGATGTTTTGAGTCTGTCTTGAATCTTTTCTTTATTCTTTTTGCTCGAGGACTAGCAAAATCTAAGTTTAGGGGTGTGTTGAGTGCTCATTTTACACTATTTTAAGATACTAACTCCCTAACTCAGAGTGCAAGAACTCGATATTTTGTGTGTTGTTAGTTTGTTTTTGTTTTTATAGGATAAAATGAGCAAAGAAGAGAAAAGAAGCCATAAGGACCATTTTTAGACATTTCCTGGTCAAACCAGGAAAGGGGCCGAAATCCTATTCGAATGAGGATTCCTAGTCACACTAGGAAACATCATGTTCAGAACCATCATTGCGGGGCCAGAAATGTGAAATCCTGATTGGAACAGGAAATCCTGGTTGAACTAGGAAACCTAACCCAACTAGGGAAAGAAGTCCTAATGCCACTAGGAGACCTCAGGGGCAATATGGTCATTACGAGAAGTCGAAATGGATAAGGAATCCTTCATTTACAAGAAATCCTAGTCACGCTAGAAAATGTTGGTCAAAGTCAACTCTACAAAGTCAAGGTTCCAGAAGCTTCTAGAAGGTGGTGGACATCCATGGAAATAAATGGAGGGAAGAAATGAATTCAAATTCAAATGGAGATGAGGGGCAAAATGGGAATACAAAGTCAACAAGTCAAATGGGTCATGGGCCTATGCAATGCCGAAATCTGAAGAGACCATGCATGCATGCATGCGCCAGCCCAAGAGGAAGGCCATGCGCCAGCCCAAGCCTATCAGCCATGCGCAAAACCCTAGGGGGCTGGTGTGTGTCACTTAAGCCCAAGCTAAAGCCCTTGCCGCATGCCCAATGCTCTCCTAACCCTAGCTGCTGCCGCACTTTCTTGTTCTTGCCTCCCAAGGATTCCTAGCTGAAAAAAGAAGTCAAAACCCTGGAAAATAGAGCACCAATTTCGACAGCAATTCTGTAATTCTCCAAAATGAATCAGGTAGCATGCCATAAATGGTTGGAAAGATACGGATGTTAGCTTCGCAGGGAATTTTACGGATTTCAATTCCGAGTTTTCTAGCTCAAGATATGGCCATTTTAGTGGAGATAGCGCAGCAGTTCCGCGAGCTGAAAAGGGAGTTACGCCCAAAAAGAGCCCAAATCAGCCCAAGGCCCATGTTTGGCCGAAAATTATAAGCCTTGGTGTGCAAGGAATGCACTTATCCCACATTGAAGAGAAAGAGAAATCTCAGCCCCACTCTCCTCTATAAATATATCTGTATAACTCAAGGAGGGGGCTCTCTCCTCTTGAATTTTCAGAAACCCTAGCTAGCCTCCTTCTTCCTTGCCGCACACCCCTCTTCCTTTCTCTCTCTTCCTTTTATTTTTCTGAAGCAAACCCTAGCAGCCACTATCTCTTTCTTTTCTTGTGCCGCAGCCACCTTCTCCTCCTCTCTCTTTATTTTTCTTCTTTTCTTTTGTGGCCGAACCCTACCAGCCACCTTTGTTTGTGTGTCTTCTATTTTTGCGCTGAGTTGAAGAAGGAGAAGGAAGCCAAGCCGAAGCCACCAACATTCAGCCACGCATCACCACCTTGCTGCCACCAAGGCCGAGCAGCAGCCCATCCCGCCTCCACCTCGTCATCCGTGGCTTGATTTCTTCTTCCCTTTCTTTTATTTTAATTGTTTTAATTATGCTTTATTTATTTATGGTTTTAATTATGTGTAACTGAATATTGGGCTAGGGCTAGGATGAAGCCCTAGCGATGCTGTTTACTCTCACTATGGATTATTGATTTTTAATTATTTACATGTTGACAAATCTTGGATCTCTGTTTAAATTGAATCTATTTGTTTCGCATCTTTGACTGATCACCTTAGGTTGCATGCATCTAGATATATGTTGTGAAACTAAATAAGCTCGAAAGGATGATAGTTTCAATAGGCAACAAGTGGGTATCCTAAGATAATATTCATGAGAAAAGAGATCATAGATGACATACAGTACATTAATTTGGAGCCATGCGCTATGTGTTTGTCACTCTCACAGATCGTAACGACTCTTGCATGGGTAACAGCTGCCTTAGCTTAGAACTAGGGAACATGCAAGTTAACTGGCTAAGGAAGGCCCAAGAAGCTCTTAGTTTATGCACAGTAAGGGGAGTAATTGCTAAAAGTAACTAGCCAAACCTTTTAGTAGACGAACTTTGTTGACATGTTTATATATTGATTGTTAATATCCATAGTAGAGTGAATGGTATGCTAGTGGTGGATGCTGACCCCTAGTGTTTCTTTATTATTGTTTTATCCAAATTCATTCAGTTGTTATTTTAAAGTTTTGTCATTTATCTGTTAGTTTGTCTAGCCTCAAAAACCAATCTAAACCCCCCATTTGCGTGTGTGAGTTAGAGTTGATTTAATCTAATTTAATTAAGTTAGTGATCATAACACTGGTACAATTCCCTGTGGGATCGACCTCGTATTTGTAAGCTTTGCTACTCCGCGATTCGTGCACTTGCGAGTTAACCTAGAGCTCAGAAAAGGTTATTTAATTTACTCTAGGAAAACATACAACACCACCTAGGTTCTCTTCCCCAGGCCACGGCGAGTCTTCCCATGCCCTTCCTTCACGCAGGTGACGCTCCATGACGGCGATTCGACACCACAAGGGTTGCGGCTGCACCACCGCAATTTCACTGTTCCGGCAGAAATTGGATGGCCGGACCTACTGAGCTTTGTTCCCCTCGTCATGGTGAGTTTAGTCATGGTCTCCGTTCGTCCATACGAGGCTACACGACGGAGCAATGAGCTCGGGAAGCCAAGTCATTCGCCGGTTTCCACCGCCAATTACGGCCATTTTTGGCGAGTTTTGGCCGTCGACCCAGGTATAAAAGTTGATCATCTCGACGTCTCCTTCGTGCCTGTGTAATTCGTTTACGTTAATTTTGAGATTTGAAATTTAAGAATTTTGAGGATTATTGTTTAAGTTGTTTCCCTCACACGAGCTTTAGTGAGCTTACCAGGTTATTTGTTTGAATGACCCGGTGTACCATGGATATGGTGCAGTGTGGTTGTTGTTTTGCAGGTTAAGCAGGCTGAGGAGGTAATGAGGAGAAAACAAGGCAGTGGGACCCATTTTGATTTATGTGATTGTTTTTATACGATGATTTTATATAAATGTTTTTGGGCTCACATTCTGATTTATTAAACGTATTTATTTACTTACGTTGTTGTGCATGGATCAAAAGAAAGAGAAAACAGATTTAAAAGTTTAATGTTCAGTATTTTTATGGGCCCGAGGTTCGGGGCGTTACAGTAGCAGCTTTCCACTTCAATACACAATTACCTACTCATAACTATTTTTCTCATCAAAATCAAACATTCATTATAATGAGTAACAAAAGTTAATCTATAGCATCAAGAAATCAACATAATCTCTTCAATAGTCTACAAATAAAACCCCTACCCTCAAAACAGAAGAAAACAAGATGCCAAAACCAACAAAACGCAAAAAAAAAAAAAAAAAAAAAAAAAAAAAAAAAAAAAAAAAAAAGGGCCTGATGAACTCACCTTTCCAATCCAATCGGTAGCCTAGCCATTTTCTTTCCCCAAGCTCAACAATATCACCAATATGAACTTCACCTTGAACAAAAACACAAAACAAAAAGGGTTAAAAGAACCTTAATGAACAAAAATAAAAAATGCACAAAAAAAGAAAGAACAAAATATAATGAGGAAAAAACCGCCCAAATTGCACCAAAAGGTTCCTGGTTGACAAGAAAGTCATGTTAAAGCACTTTCTCATGTTAGAATTAGCGTTCTAGACCATTTTAACCGCATTTGGTGTTAAGAATGCACGAAAACGTCAATTCGGTGCATACTTGGTCCAATTTCGTTCTGATTGTACCAAAACGTTCCCGAATGGCAAAAAAAACATGTCGAAGAACTTTCTTAAGTTAGGAAGAGTGTTCTAGACCAATTGAAGCACATTTGGTGTTATGAATCCTGAAAAAAGTCATTTCGCTGCATACTTGGTGCAAAAAATTGCACCAACAGGTTCTCGGTTGGCAAGAAAGTCATGTCAAAGCACTTTCTCATGTTAGAATTAGCGTTCTAGACCTTTTGAACCGCCTTTAGTGTTAAGAACGCACGAAAACGTAATTTCGTTGCATACTTGGTCCAATTTTGTTCTAAATTGTACCAAAAAGTTCCTAGATGGCAAGAAAGACATGTCAAAGCACTTTATCATGTTAGGATTAGGGCTCTAGACCTATTGAACCACAATTGGTGTTAAGAACGCACGAAAACATCATTTCGGTGCATACTTGGTCTAATTTCGTCCTAATTGCACCAAAACGTTCCCAGATGACAAGAAAGACATTGGGAACCACTTTCTCATGTTAGGATTAGTGTTCTAGACCTATTAAACCACATTTGGTCATAAGAACACACAGAAACCTCATTTCGGTGTATACTTGGTTCAATTTCGTCCAAATTGCACCAAAAGGTTCCTGGTTGGCAAAAAAGTAATGTCAAAGCACTTTCTCATGTTAGAATTAGCGTTTTAGACCTATTGAACCATATTTGATGTGAAGAACGTACATAAACGTCATTTCGGTTCATACTTGGTTCAATTTCGTTCAAATTACACTAAAACGTTCCCGGTTGGCAAGAAAAACATAGGGAAGCACTTTCTCATGTTAGGATTAGCGTTAACAACTCCAAATCTTCAAGGTATGAACAACTGCTGCTAACTCCAAATCGTGAGTAGGATAGTTCTTCTCATGATTCTTCAGTTGTCTTGAAGCATAAGCTACTACTCTCTCATTTTGTATCAGCACACACTCGCATCCTTAAGCTAAGGCATCTGCATAAACTTCATACGGATCCTTGCCATTTGACAATACCAATATCGGAGCTGATGTTAACCTTTTCTTCAACTCCGCAAACGCTTTCTCACACTTATCATTCCATTCAAACTTAGCTTCCTTATTCAACAAACAAGTCAAAGGTGTAGCAATCTTGGAGAAATCCTGAACAAATCTCTTACAATAACCAGGTAATCCAAGGAAACTTCTTACCTCTGTAACATTCTTAAGTTGTTCTCACTCAAGCACAACTTCAATCTTGCTTGGATACACTGAAATTCCTTCCCCAGAGATTACATGTCCAAGGAATTGCATTTCGGTCAACCAAAAATCACACTTCGACTTCTTGGCATAGAGTTGCTTCTGTAACAGAGTTTCCAAAACAATCCTCAAATGCTCTTCATCTTCTTCTTGAGTCCTTGAGTAAATGAGAATATCATCTATGAAGATAATCACAAACTTATCCAAGTAAGGTCGAAAAATCCTGTTCATCAAGTCCATGAATGCTGCTAGTGCGTTCGTCAATCCAAATGGCATCACTACAAACTTATAGTGTCCACCGAGTACGAAAAACAGTCTTTGATATATCCTCTTCTCGAACTTGAAGCTGATGATAGCCATATCGTAAATCAATCTTTGAAAAGTGCTTAGCTTCACTGAGTTGATCAAATAACTCATCAATCCTTGGTAAAGGATACCTATTCTTGATAGTAACACTATTCAACTTCCGGTAGTCCACACACAAATGCAATGAACCATCATGCTTCTTAACAAACAAGACTGGCGCTCCTCATGGTGATGTACTTTCTCGAATGAAACCGTTCTTTCGCAAATCCTCCAATTGTACTCTTAACTCTTCCATTTCAGTTGGTGTCATCCGATAAGATGGAATCAAATTAGGTTGGGTACCAGGTACTAAGTCAATTCGAAACTCCACTTCCCTCTGCGGTGGGATACCTGGCAATTCTTCTAGAAACACTTCAGGATAATCATCTACTACTGGTATCACTTTCCTTTCACCCTCCTTCACCCTTGTTGATGCGATAAGGGCATAGCATAACAAAACTCTTTTGTTCTCAAAACAAGCTTTCAACAACGGGCTTAAGGGAGTAAAATGCTCATTCAACCTTATGACTACCTGATGAGTGTGCAATTTGCATCACTTTATGATACTAACTTCCTAACCTAGAATGCAAGAACTTGATACTTTATGTACTTTTAGTTTGTTTTTTTGCTTGTAGGATTAAATGAGCAAATGAGAGGAAATGAGCTTAAAACACCAATTTTGGAGGTTTTCCTAGTCAAACTAGGAAATGAGAAGAAATCCTGGTCACACCAGGAAAGGTGCAATCCTAGTTCAATAAGGATTCCTGATCACATTAGGAAGTGTCATTCTTGGGGAAGAAGAAATCACCATTACCAGAAGTCATAAATGAGAAGTCCTAGTTAGAGCAGGAAATCCTGAATGAACTAGGAAACTTAATCCTTGTTGGAAAAAGAGTCCTAACCATGTTAGGAGACATCAAGGGCATTATGGTAAAAGTGAAAAAAATGGGAAAAAGAATCTTGAGGAAATTTTCTAGAAGGATCTAGAATCTGGAAGGAATCTTTGGAGAATCTCAGACAGAATCTTTTGAAGAATCTTTTTGGTCAAGGTTGACTTTTGCTCAAAGTCAAAGGTCAAATGTCAAAGTCAATGGTCAACCGTGCTACATCATCACATGACATGAACCACACATGCAGCCCATGCACTACGGGCCATACACATAACCCTAGCCCAAAGGACCAAGGTCATGCGCCTATTGCAAGCCCAATTGGAGGAAGCCCAAGTTGTGCCATTCCAAGGTCCAAGAGCCGAAGCCTATGCCGCACTCACTCAGCTGATCCAAGGTCCAAGGAAGGAATCTTTCATGCTCAAGGGAAATCTCATAAGATTCAGTCAAAGATCACAAGGAATCCTAATTGAACAAGAAGTCAAAACCCTGGAAAATGAACACTAAATTTCAACAGTGATTCTGTATTTCTACAGAGCGAATCAGATGTCATGCCATATATGGTTGGAAAGCTACGGATGTTAGCTTCGCAGGGAATTTTACGGATTTCAATTCCGAGTTTCCTAGCTCAAGATATGGCCATTTTAGTAAAGGTAGCGCAGCAGTTCCGCGAGCTGAAAATAAGTTACGCCCAAAAAGAGCCCAAATCAGCCCAAGGCCCATGCTTAGCCGCAAATTACAAGTCTTGATGTGCAAGGAAAGTGTCAATCCCACATTGAAAAGGAGAGGAAAGCTTCAGCCCCCTTCACTCTATAAATACATCTTTATAACACAAAGAGAGGGTTCCTTTTTGCAAGTTCTGAAACCCTAGCCTCTCTGTCTCTTTTCTTGCCGCCTACCCTAGCCCTCTCTCTTACTCTTTTCTTTTCTTGCTGCAGCCACCTCTTTCTCTTCTCTTTTATTTTGTGCCGAAGCCTTTGGGAAGGAGGACCTTGCAGCCACGCCACCACCTTGTGCCACCTTGTCGCTGCCACTTTGAGTCATCACGCCACTGCTGCCACGCTGCTGCTCCTTTGTTCCGTTGCAGCCACCTAGCAGCCATCTTGCCACCTTGTTGCAGCCTTGCCGTGGAGCCAAGGGCAGCCAAGCTGCCACCTCTTCTCTTCTCTTCCTTTTTATTTGCCTAGTTTTAATGATGTTTTATTTTATTGTGAATTTAATTATGTGTAGCTAAACATCTAGCTAGGGCGAGGATGAAGCCCTAGTTATGCTATTCACTTTTGCTATGGATTGTTGAATTTTTATTTATATTACATGTTGATAAATCTTGAATCTCTGTTATATTTGAATCTATTTGTTTGCATCTTTGATTGATCACCTTAGGTTGCATGCATCTAGAATTTGTTATGAAATTAAATAAGCTCAAAAGGATGATAATTTCAGTTGGTAACCAGTGAATATCCTAAGAAAATATTCATGAGAAAAGAGGTCATAGATGACGTAGGGTACATTAATTTGGATCTATGCTCTATGTGTTTGTCGTTCTTACAAATCTTAATAAATCTCACATGGTTAACATGCGCCTAGGGAATGCCTAACAAAGCTCTTAGGACACATGTGTAGATAACTAACTTTGGAAGCTTAATAGGCTCTTAGTTATGCAAAAGAAGAATGATTGCTAGAACGGGAATAACCAAAGCCTTTTGGTAAACAAACTTTATTGACATGTATGTTTTGTGATTGTTCATATATCCATAGTAAAGTGAATGGTATGCTTGTGGTGGATTCTGATCCCTAGTACTTCTTTATTATTGTTTTCATTCAAATCAAGTCTGTTGCTATTTTAGTTGTTTTTCATATAATTGTTTTGTTTTAGTTCTCTAAATCAATCCAAACCCCCCTATTGCGTGTGTGAGTTAGTGTAGATTTAATTGAATTTAATTGAATTAGTAATTGTGACATTGATACAATTCCTTGAGGGATCGACCTCGTATTTGCAAGCTTTGCTACTATGCGATTCGTGCACTTGCGAGTTAACCTAGATTTGTTAAAAAGGTGTAATATAATTGCTCTAGGAAAACAAAAACAAGTTTTTGGCGCCGTTGCCGGGGAATTGTTATTGGTGTTAATTACTAGTTTAATTACTTTTAATTGAGTCTTTTTATTTTTCTGTTTATATCTTGGTCTATTACTAATTCTCTTGTTTTTAAGGTACAATGGAATCAAGCTCAAAGACCACTCTGTTAAAACAAGAGAAGGAGAAAGTGGTGCCGATTGCTACTGAACTCAAACGACCATTGAGTTATTTTTCTTCTCCAACCTTACTTGAGCAGCCCACGTGCATAGCCTACTCTCAAGTGGAAGCTGACCAATTTGAGATTGATGAGTGTGCATTTTGCATCACTTTATGATACTAATTCCTTAACCTAGAGTGTTAGAACTCGCTATTTTGTGTTTCTTGTCTTGTTTTTGTGTTTTCAGGTCAAATGAAGCAGAAATGAGAAAAAGAAGCAAATGGAGCCATTTTGGGACAATTCCTGGTCAAACCAAGAAAACGAGTGAAATCCTGGTCAAACTAGGAAAAGTGCGANGTGCAGAAATCCTAGTCAAATGAGGATTCCTAGTCACACTAGGAAACATCAAGTCCAGAACCATCATTGCGGAGCCAGAAATGTGAAATCCTGATTCGAACAGGAATTCCTGGTCGAACTAGGAAACCTAACCCAACTAGGGAAAGGAGTCCTAATGACACTAGGAGACCCCAGGGGCAATATGGTCATTACGAGAAGTCGAAATGGATAAGGAATCTCTCAGTTTCAAGGAATCCTAGTTGCACCAGGAAATGTTTTTCAAGGTTCCAGAAGCTTCCAGAAGGTGATGGACATCCATGGAAATGAATGGAGGGAAGAAATGAATTTGAATTCAAATGGAAATGAGGGGCAAAATGGGAAGTCAAAAGTGGAGGGCCCATGGGCCCTAGGGATGCCGAACCAAGTGGGCCATGCATGCACATGCATGGGCCCAAACCCTAGTAGCCCAAAAGCCATACGCAAGGAGGAAGATGGCAGCCCATGCATGCGCATGCATGCCATGCAAACCCTAGCAAGACAAGGGGCCATGCGCAAGCCCAAGGTGACAAGCCCAAGGTGGAAGCCCATGGAGTGAAACCCTAGCCCATCTTGTGCAAGCTACTGAAGCCCAACATGGAAGCCCAACATGCAAGCCCAAAGCCCAAGACTACCAGCCCATGCGCCAAGGAGGGACCCTAGCTAGGCTAGGCGTGAGCCACTCAAGCCCATAAGGGAGCAGCCCATCACGCCAAGGCCTGATCAGCTAGCCCAAGCTGAAGCCGCAAGGCACTAGGAAAAGGAAAACCCTATGCAGCCGCAAGTCTCTTCCTTGCCTCTCAAGGAAGGCTTCTCCTATTTAAACCCCCTCATTCAGACTTTTAGAGAACACTTTTTCTCCTCCTAAGTTCAGCCGAAATCTCTCTTTCCCCTCCTAGTTTTATTTTTCTGTTTTAGGGTTTTAGTTTCAGACTTTTATTTTCTTGTAAGGTGAGCCGAATTCAGAGAGAGGTTTAGAGAGAGGTTGGCGTGACAAGTGAGAGGGAAGGACCACCTGCTGCCGCAAGCCCAAGCTCACCTTGCCGTGAGCCAATTGCTTGTGCTAGGTGCCTCCTTCTTCCTCCCTCCTTGCCGCAGCCACCATGTGCTTGCACCTCTAATTTTTGCTTTCTTCTTCCTTCTAGTTTCAGATTTAATGTTGGATATTGGTCTCTGAATTTATTTAATTTAAGTTTCTGAATTTAATTAGTTATAGCTTTGGTTCTGATTTTAATTAGTTGTTATTTAATCTTTGCAATCTGATTTTATTTAGTTATCTCTTTATTGCTTTCAATTCATGTTGCTGATTTCCATTTGTTTATGCTTTTAATTTCTTTAATTTTGCGTTTCTGATTTCCGTTAGCAATCATGAATTGGGATTTTATTTATTTGTTGCTGTTTTGTTTCTTTTATTTATTTTATTTAATTATGTAGGTTAGTTATTCTATCTTGCATGTTAGTTGTAGGTTGATTAATGGATTCGTATGCTTTAACAAATCGTTTATCCGTCTCTTGGTCTGTTAGTTTGATGTTTGCGCGTATTAAATTTCCACTATCTATTAAAACCCCCGTCACTAGTTGTTTGCATCCTTTGACTGGCCACCTTAGGGTAATTGCATCTAGTTTATCTGTTAGGTTTAGCTGTGAAATAGTCAAAGACACTAAACCACAAGTAACAAGGGAATAAGGGATTATTCTTGGTAGTGGGGTTGGGCGACCTCTATAAGGAAATAGTCAAAGCTTATATGTTGTGCATGTTTGACGTTCTCATAAAACTTTAATGACTCCTGCATGGGTAACAGCTGCCTAGCTTGAACTGGGGAACATGTAGGTTAACTAGCTAAGGAAGGCCCAAGAACTCTTAGTTTTTATGCATTAGGAGAACAATGGCGAGAAAGTAACTAGCCAAACCTTTTTAGCTGTCAAACTTTAATATGTTGTGTTCAAATTAACTGTCATTAGCCTTGGATGGTTATTGCATGCTTATCTGATTTGAAACTGAAAATTAACATTGCAAGATAGAATAAAGTGTGTGTGCGTGTGGTGATGTGTGCGTGTGTTTCCATCTTTCAAAACCCCCCATTTAGTTATTCTAGTGATTATTTGCACTGATTTGTTGTATATTAACCATTCCCTGTGGGATCGACCTCGTGCTTGTACGCTTTGCTACTGATGCGATTCGTGCACTTGCGAGTAAACTTAGAATGAGGTAATTGTTTATTTTGTTCTAAGAAAACACATCAACAGAGATCTCAAGTGGGACAATCAAACTCCTACCAACCTTTCATGGTCAAGAGGGCGAGGATCCTTATTTGCACATCAAGGAATTCCATGTGATATGCGAGATTGGCAAGCTGCGAGGATTAAGTGACGAGAAGGAAGTTAANATATGCGAGATTGGCAAGCTGCGAGGATTAAGTGACGAGCAAAGGAAGTTAAGGTTATTTCCTTTCTCTCTTAAAGTTAAAGCTAAAACTTGGTTATATTCTCTGCAGGTTGGTTCTATTAGAACATGGAAGGAATTGACAGATAAGTTTCTTTTGAGGTTCTATCCAGCTAGTAAAACAACCATTGTGAAGAAGCAGATATGAGGATTCACACAAGCTGAAGATGANTATGGGGATTCACACAAGCTGAAGATGAAGTTTTTCATGAAAGTTGGGATAGGTACCAAGAGCTTTTGAATTCTTGTCCACACCACGGTTTTGCTCCATGGATGCAAATTGACTACTTTTATGAGGGTTTATTGGAACAAGATCGCGCTATGGTGGATATGTCTAGTGGAGGGGCGTTGAAAGAGAAAACATTTGAGGATGCATGGGCGCTATTTGAGACGTTAGCATTGAATTCTCAACAATGGAACAGGAAGAAGAAAATGGAAAAGAAATCAGCTATGGAAGTTGAGATGGCTGAACTTAAGCAGATGATGCAGATGATGGCAATTCAGGTTTCAAAGTTATCACAAGAAGAGTCGTGCAATGAAGTTCAAGTTAGGCCGAATACACCACCTCCTATGGAACATAGAAGTACTTATTTGGAAGGCATGATTGCTGCATTGGCTCAGAGTACAACTTCTATGTACAATGATACAAGGTCTTTTATGGACAAGACGGAGGAGCAGATGAGTGCCACAACAAGAGCCATATCAAGTTTGGAAACCCAACTAGAACAAGTGACTTCAACTTTGGACAAAGTCGTAAAGGGTGTACCAATTCGTGATGAACTTGAAGCAATTACTACTTTGAGAAGTGGAAGGGTTGTTGATAACAAAGTGGGCACTACTCGAGTTGAAAAGAATGATGATCAAGATGATGATGAGAACGAGATATTAGAGCCTAGACAAGTTCAGAAGTACAAATTAGATAAGGAAAAGATCAAGCAAGAGGAGGAAGATGAAAGAAAGAAGCAAGATAAGCTCACAGCCACTGAAGCTAGCAAGCAGGCCGTGACTCCTCAACCCATTCCGAGAGCTCCATTGCCTTTTCCTCATCGCAGAAGGAATTTAGGAAAGAAGGATCAAGAAAAGGAAATTTTGGAAATGTTTAAAAAGGTGGAGATTAACATTCCGTTGCTTGATGCCATTCAACAAATTCCTACGTATGCCAAGTTTTTGAAGGAGTTATGCACTCATAAGAGGAAATTCAAAGAGCATGAGCAAGTGGCTTTAAGTGAAGAAGTGAGTGCTGTTTTGTTAAGGAAGTTGCCACCCAAGTTGAAGGATCCAGGTAGCTTTACAATTCCGTGTTTGGTTGGGAATCACAAATTTGAGAAAGCATTGTTAGATCTTGGAGCAAGCATTAATTTGATGCCATATTCAGTTTTTGAGCAATTGAGTTTAGAAGAACTCAAACCCACTGGTGTTACACTTCAATTGGCAGACCGTTCAGTGAAAGCTCCGAAAGGTATAGTTGAGGATGTATTGGTTCAGGTTGCCGATTTGATTATGCCAGCTGACTTCATTATTCTAGAGATGGAGGATATCCCAGCTAAAGGAAATGAGTTGCCAATCATATTGGGAAGACCATTCATGGCCACAGCAAACACTAAAATTGATCTGAGTACTGGGAAGTTGACAATGACTGTGCTTGGTGAAACTGTTGAGTTCGATGTGTTTGGTGCTATGAGATATCCACGTGAGTAGGATGATTGTCTAAGAATTGACTATATGGATTCACTACTTCAGGAGGTCACGAAGGCAAGTTTTGTAGAAGAGCCGTTGGAAGTTGCATTAGGGGAGTCTGATTATTCTACGTGTCAAATGGTGGAAAATGTGCACTCATTATTTGAAGGGAGTTCAACACAAAAAGGCAGATGGTCCAACCAGTTTGAAACGTTGGTCTCTACTAATCCGAAATCACTACCTTCCATTGAGCAGGCACCTAAGTTAGAATTGAAGCCACTCCCTGAGCACTTGAAATACGCATTTTTGGGAAAAGACAAGACCTTTCCGATTATTATTGCATCTAATCTGAGCGCAAGCGAAGAAAAGAGACTATTGGCCGTTTTGAAAGAAAATCGGTTAGCATTGGGATGGACCATAGCCGATATCAAGGGGATCTCGCCAACAGTATGTATGCATCAAATTTTGCTTGAGGAGGGGTCTAAGCCTACCCGTGATGCTCAAAGGAGATTGAATCCAACGCTTAAGGAACTGGTGCGCAATGAGGTAATCAAGTTATTGGATGTTGGCATCATTTATCCTATTAGTGATTCAAAATGGGTTAGTCCTGTTCATGTGGTTCCAAAGAAAAGTGGAATCACAGTTGTGAAAAATGATGAGAATGCGTTGGTTCCCCAAAGAACAAAGACTGGTTGGCGAGTATGTATTGATTATAGGAAGCTCAACACCGCAACAAGAAAGGATCATTTTCCTTTGCCGTTCATTGATCAGATGTTGGAAAGGTTGGCTGGCCATAGTCACTACTGTTTCTTGGATGGGTATAGTGGATACAATCAGATTTTTATTGCACCCGAAGATCAGGAGAAGACGACTTTTACATGTCCTTTTGGCACATTTGCATACAGAAGGATGCCGTTCGGACTGTGAACGCACCGGCCACATTTCAGAGATGTATGATGTCTATCTTCTCAGACATGGTGGAGCGGATCATCGAGGTATTTATGGACGATTTCTCTGTTTTTGGTTCTTCTTTTGATACATGCCTTAGTAATCTGTCTCTAGTATTGAAAAGATGCCAAGAGGCCAATTTAGTGCTTAATTGGGAGAAGTGTCATTTTATGGTGCAACAAGGGATAGTTCTTGGTCATGTTGTCTCTAAGGATGGTATTCAAGTTGACAAGGCTAAGATAGATGTGATACAAAAGTTGCCGCCTCCAACAAGCGTGAAAGAGGTGAGAAGTTTTTTAGGGCATGCTGGGTTCTATAGAAGATTCATTAAGGATTTTTCCAAGATCTTAAGACCTCTGTGCATGTTATTACAAAAGGATGTGTACTTTGAGTTTGATGAAGCATGCTTGGATGCGTTCAATAAGTTGAAGACACTACTCACATCAGCTCCTATCATTATGCCACCCGATTGGAATTTGCCATTTGAGCTCATGTGTGATGCAAGTGATTATGCAGTTGGTGTTGTTTTGGGTCAAAGAGTGAACGAGTTGCCACATGTGATCTACTACTCAAGCCGAACTCTGAATGACGCTCAGTTGAATTATTCGACTACTGAAAAGGAGTTACTTGCTGTGATCTTTGCGTTGGAGAAGTTTTGATGCTATTTGATTGGTTCAAAGATCATCATCTGCACTGATCATGAAGCTCTGAAGTATTTGCTAAATAAGAAGGATGCAAAGCCAAGATTGATTAGATGGACTCTGTTGCTACAGGAATTCGATATTGAGATCAAGGACAAGAAAGGGTGTGAAAATGTGGTAGCAGATCATTTGAGTAGAATAGTCAATGAGGAGAAAGCTGAAGAGGACACATTGCCTTTGAGAGAATCATTTCCAGATGAGCAACTTTTTGCTATTCTTACAACTCCTTGGTATGCGGACATAGCAAACTATTTGGCAAGTGGAGTGCTTCCTGAAGATTTGACATATAATCAAAGGAAGAAGTTTTTGAGTGATGCGAAGAAGTATGTGTGGGAGGATCCTTATTTGTTTAAATATGGAGCTGATCAATTGATTAGGAGATGCGTGCCGGAATTGGAGCAAAAGAGCATAATTGAAATGTGTCATACTCGAGAATGTGGAGGACATGGAGGAGGAAAGAAGACCGATTACAAAATTCTTCAATCAGGTTTCTTCTGGCCTTCTATTTTTCATGATTGCCATCAGTTTTACCTTACATGTGTGCGATGTCAAAGAATGGGAAACATCTCCGCTAGGAATCAGATGCCACTTAATGTCATTTTGGAAGTCGAGATTTTCGATGTTTGGGGCATCGATTTTATGGGACCATTCCCTTCATCTTTTGGATATGAGTATATCTTGGTTGGAGTGGATTATATATCCAAATGGGTGGAAGCTATTGCATGTAGAACTAATGATGGTCCAGTGGTTACCAATTTTCTCAAGACCAACATCTTTGCGCGTTTTAGCACCCCAAGGGCAATCATTAGTGATGGAGGATCTCATTTTTGCAATAAATTGTTTGAGGCATTGATGAAGAAATATGGGATTAGGCACAAAGTAGCTACTCCATACCATCCACAAACAAGTGGGCAAGTGGAAATTTCGAATCGTGAACGGTGAATGCTAATAGGAAGGATTGGTCGACAAAGTTGAATGACGCTTTATGGGCTTATCGTACAGCTTACAAGACGCCCATTGGAATGTCCCCATTTCGTTTGGTGTATGGGAAAGCTTGTCATCTACCGGTTGAGCTTGAGCACAAGGCTTATTGGGTAATAAAGAAGTTCAATTATGATTTGAAATCAGCTGGGGACCAACGGAAATTGCAACTTAATGAATTGGAAGAAATGCGACATTTCGCGTATGAGAATGCTAAGTTGTACAAAGAAAGGACAAAGCTCTATCACGATAAGAAGTTGGTTCCAAAGGAGTTTTGCATTGGTATGAAAGTGTTGGTTTACAATACTCGATTGCATCTCTTTCCTGGCAAGCTACGTTCTACGTGGCACAGCCTGTTGATGTGTTTTCTTAGAATAAAATAAACAATTATCTCATTCCAAGTATACTCGCAAGTGCACGAATCGCATCAGTAGCAAAGCGTACAAGCACGAGGTCGATCCCACAGGGAATGGTTAATACACAACAAATCAATTCAAATAATCACTAGAATAACTAAATGGGGGGTTTTGAAAAATGGAAACACACGCACACATCACCACACGCACACACCCTTTATTCTATCTTGCAATGTTAAGTTTTCAGTTTCAAATCAGATAAGCATGCAATAACCATCCAAGGCTAATGACAGTTAATTTGAACACAACATATTAAAGTTTGACTGCTAAAAAGGTTTGACTAGTTACTTTCTCGCAATTGTTCTCNAACGATCGATTTGTTAGAGCATACGAATCCATTAATCAACCTACAACTAACATGCAAGATAGAATAACTAACCTACATACTTAAATTAAATAAATAAAAACAGTAACAAACAATAATAAAATCCCAATTCATTCTTAACAAATAAATTAGAAACACAAAGTAAACAAACTTAAAAGCATAAACGAATTGAAATCAGCAACAAGAATTAAATGAAATCAGAAGACAAACTAAATAAATTCAGAAACTTAATTAAATATATTCAGTGGCACAATCCAACAATAAATCTGAAAACTAGAAGAAAAATCAAAGGAAACAGACAAGAGGGGCTGCGGCAAGACAAGGAAGAGACGGCACCTTCCACAAGCAATTGGCTCACAGCTATGGCGAGCTAGGGCTTGCGGCTTAGGGTTGCTTCTTCCTTGCAGCCACACCACTCCTTTCTCTCTCTCAACTTTCGGCTAGCTCTCACAATAATCAAACTAAGAACTGAAAATAAAAACCTAAAACAGAAAATAAACTAGGAGAAGAAGAAAATTCAGCTGGAGTGTGTAGAAGTAAAAGTGAGGTCTGAGGTATAAGACATATTTATAGAGGAGAAATCCTTGTGAGGCAAGGCTAGGGTTTCTTGCGGCAGCAGCTAGGGTTTGGAGCATGTGGGCTTGCGGCAAGGGCATGGGCCTTTGGGCTTAAGTGGCGCATGCAAGTCAGCTAGGCCTCCTTCCTTGCGCATGGGCTGCTGGTCTTGGACCTTGATGGTGCATTGGGCTCACATGTGTTGGGCTGAAGTGGCTTGCACAAGATGGGCTAGAGTTTACACTCCATGGGCTTCCATCTTGGGCTTGCATCTTGGGCTTGCGCATGGGCTTTGGGCTGCTAGGGTTTGGGCCCATGCATGTGCATGCATGGCCCATCTTGGTTCGGCATCCCTTAGGCCCATGGGCCCTCGACTTTTGACTTCCCATTTTGCCCCTCATTTCTATTTGAATTCAAATTCATTTCTTCCCTCCATTCATTTCCATNCTCCCCCGCCCTGCACAGCCTTACCCTGCCCTGATCCGTCGCACGCAGCCAGCCTAGCCTCGCCCTCGCTCTGCCTCGATCTGCCCAAGCAGCCGAGCTGGGGCTGGGCTCAACTCCACCCAACCTCTCCCCCGCCCTGCACAGCCTTACCCTACCCCGATCTGTCGCATGCAGCTAGCTTTGCCCCGCCTTCGCTCTGCCCCGATCCGCCCCACGCAGCCCAGCCCCAGCTCGGCCCAGCTCCTCCTCGACCAGCCCCAGCTCGACCTAACCCCTCCCCCTCTTCCGCCTCCACCCAGCACCTCCCACTGTCCCACACCCCCTCCCCCGCCCCTCGCCCAGCCTCACCTCAAACCCACCATCGCATAATCCAAATATTTATTTTTTTAATTAAAATTTCAATTTTATGTTTTTAATTAAAAAAATGTGGTAACGTTGCCAACATGGCATATTGGGTCCCACAAATTACCACATGGCAAAATAACGTTTTTGAGGTTTCATAACACCAAATGTGCTTCAATAGGTCTAAAACACTCATCCTAACATAAGAAAGTTATTCTACATGTCTTTCTTGCCATCCGGGAACATTTTGGTACAATTAGAACGAAATTGGACCAATTATGCCATAACGTCTTTCAACCATTTTTCAAAGAATGAGCCATGCACATAAACATAAATAAATACATTTCTTTCAAATAAAACATTTATGTAAAACCACTGTATTAAAAATAATTGATAAAACTCAAAATGGGTCCCACTGCCTCGTTTTCTCCTCACTGCCTCCTCAGCCTGCTTAACCTGCAAAAACACAAACCAGTGCAACCACGTAAAAAGACCGAAATGCCCTTCACGGCGCCATTGCTTGGATATCAAATCTGACAGCGTAACGGCATCGGGAATGAGTACCTTGACTTGAATTGGCGTGTTTTAAATTCAATTTATTTATGAGAGGACTTATTATATCTAGTATGATTATCATAATGATTATTTATCACGATATGAACCTGCTTATGCGGAGTGACCTCTTCGTACGAGATTGTGGCCAGGATACGAGCCTACTCATGCGAAGTGACCTCTCAGTACGAGATTGTGGCCAGGATACGAACATGCTCGTGCGGAATGACCTCTTTGTACGAGATTATGGCCAGGATATGAGCCTGCTCGTGCAGAGTATTGTCTATATACAAGATTGTGGCCAGGGTTTGAGCCTGCCCGTGCGCGGGATTGTGGCCAGGACATTGTCTATAGTACGGGTACGAGTATGGTGTAATTTCATTATTCTTCCAAAGAATTCCTTTACAAAAGTTTAAATGAGAAGTTCTTTTTATGCTTTATCTTGATTCTTGGACTTCTAGTTTTGCATGATATTTCTATTTAGAAAGTTCTCTGTGAATGACTGCATATCGGTTTTATTCACGTATCTTATGTTAAATAGTTTCCATGACATTTGAGGAGAGATTTTTGAAAAACGTTTTAAAACTGGGGGATTTCAAAGAGCGATATGAGGTTTTAGTGTTAAGTTTGCTTATAAGGATTTCTGAAAGGATAGATAACCTTTATTTTCGTTTTTCCACTCACTGAGTTTATCTCACAATTTTCTTGTTTTGTCTTAAATTGTTTTTCCCCCAGGCCGTAGCATTTGTGGAGGTCGAGCCAATCACGTCGAGGCATAACGTCCTTTTTCTCTACTCGGATGTTGTAGGCATCGCTTCCGATTTGGAAGTTTCTTTTCTTTATCTGTAAAAATTGTTGTAATAGGAGTAGTGGCTTTGATAACCATACTTAAATTATAAGATTATTTTGTATTTGTGGGATCTGAGACCCTTTTTGGTTGTGGTAGAGGCGACTGATGTTTTTAGAAGTATTTTTACAGGTTGATAAATTTTGGGATTGTCCATTTTCAGGGGAGGTTCTACTGAATTTTCAGTAGGATTTTTCCTTGATTTTAGATTCCCACAGGACCTCTTCGAGATTTAGGTGGAATCTGGGGGCGGACCTGTCATATGCACCGAATTGACATTTTCGTGCGTTCTTAACACCAAATGCAGTTAAAAAGGTCTAGAACGCTAATTTCAACATGAGAAAGTGGTTTGACATGACTTTCTTGCCAACTGAGAAACTTTTCGTGTAATTTGGACGAAATTGGACCAAGTATGCACCGAAATGAGGTTTTTGTGTGTTCTTAACACCAAATGTGGTTCAATAGGTCAAGAACGCTAATCCTAACATGAGAAAGTGGTTCCCAATGTCTTTCTTGCCATCTGAGAATGTTTTCGGGCAATTAGGATGAAATTGGACCAAGTATGCACCGAAATTACGTTTTCATGCGTTCTTCACAACAATTGTGGTTCAAAAGATCTAGAACTCTAATCCTAACATGAGAAAGTGCTTTGACATGTCTTTCTTGCCAACCGGGAACGTTTTGGTACAATTAGAATGAAATTGGACCAAATATGCAACAAAATTACGTTTTCGTGCGTTTTTAACACTAAAGGCGGTTCAACAGGTGTAGAACGCTAATTCTAGCATGAGAAAGTGCTTTGACATGACTTTCTTGCCAACTGGGAACCTATTAGTGCAATTTGGAAAAAATTGGACCAAGTATGCAGCGAAATAACGTTTTTGAGCGTTCATAACACCAAATGTTCTTTAATAGGTTTAGAACACTCATCCTAACATAAGAAAATTCTTCGACATGTCTTTCTTGCCATCTGGGAACGTTTTGGTACAATTAGAAAGAAATTGGACCAAGTATGCACGAAATTGATGTATTCGTGCGTTCTTAAAACCAAATCCGGTTAAAAGGTCTAGAACGCTAATTCTAACATGAGAAAATGCTTTGAAATGACTTTCTTGCCAACCGAGAACAATTTGGTGCAATTTGGACGGAATTGGGCTAAGTATACCCCTAAATGACGTTTTTGTGTATTGTTAAAAGCAAATATGGTTCAAATGGTCTAGAACGCTAATCTTAATATGAGAAAGTGCTTCCCCATGTTTTTCTTGCCAATCGGGAATGTTTTGGTGTAATTTGGACGAAATTGGACTTAATATGAACCGAAATGATGTTAATGTGCGTTCTTAACACAAAAAATGGTTCAATCGGTCTAGAATGCTAATTCTAACATGAGAAAGTGTTTTGACATGACTTTCTTGCCAACCGGGAATCTGTTGGTGCAATTTGGACAAAATTAGACCAAGTATACAGTGAAATAACGTTTTTGAGGGTTCATAACACCAAATGTGCTTCAATAGGTCTAGAACACTCTTCTTAAGATAAGAAAGTTCTTAGACATGTCTTTCTTGCCATCCGGGAACGTTTTGGTACAATTAGAATGAAATTGGACCAAGTATGCACCGAATTGACGTTTTCGTGCGTTCTTAACACCAAATGCAGTTAAAAACGTCTAGAACGCTAATTCCAACATGAGAAAGTGGTCTGACATGACTTTCTTACCAATCGGGAACCTTTTGGTGCAATTTGGACGGAATTGGACTAAGCATACACCTAAATGACGTTTTTGTGTATTCTTAAAACAAAATGTTGTTCAAAAGGTCTAGAACGCTAATCCTAACATGAGAAAGTGCTTCCCTATGTTTTTCTTGCCAACCATAAACGTTTTGGTGTAATTTGGATGAAATTGGACCAAGTATAAACCGAAATGACGTTTATGTTTGTTCTTAACACAAAATATGGTTCAATAGGTCTAGAACGCTAATTCTAACATGAGAAAGTGCTTTGACATAACTTTCTTGCCAACCGAGAACCTTTTGGTGCAGTATGGACCAAATTGGACCCAGTATGCACCGAAATGAAGTTTTTATTTGTTCTTAACACCAAATGTGATTCAATAGGTCTAGAACGCTAATCCTAACATGAGAAAGTGGTTCCCAATGTCTTTCTTGCCATCTAGGAACGTTTTGGTACAATTAGGAAGAAATTGGACCAAGAATGCATCAAAATTACGTTTTTGTGCGTTCTTAACACCAATTGTGGTTAAATAGGTCTAGAACCCTAGTCCAAACATGAGAAAGTGTTTTGACATGCTTTCTTGCCAACCGGGAACGTTTTGATGCAATTAAGACGAAATTAAACCAATTATGCACCGACATTACGTTTTCATGCGTTCTTAGCACTAAAGACGGTTCAAAAGGTCTAGAACAGTAATCCTAACATGAGAAAGTGCTTCCCCATATTCTTCTTGCCAACTGGGAACCTGTTGGGGCAATTTGGACGACATTAGACCTAGTGTGAACCGAAATGACGTTAATGTGTGTTCTTAACACAAAATATGGTTCAATAGGTCTAGGACGCTAATTCTAATATGAGAATTTGACATGACTTTCTTGGCAACCGGGAACCTGTTGGTGCAATTTGGACGAAATTTGACAAAATATGGAGCGAAATAACGTTTTTGAGGGTTCATAATATCAAATGTGCTTAAATAGGTCTAGAACACTCATTCAACATAAGAAAGTTCTTCGACATGTGTTTCTTGTCATCCGGGAACGTTTTGGTACAATTAGAACGAAATTGGACCAAGTATGCACCGAATTGACGTTTTCGTACGTTCTTAACACCAAATGGGGTTAAAAACGTTTAGAACGCTAATTCTAACATGAGAAAGTGCTTTGACATGACTTTCTTGCCAACCGGGAACCTTGTGGTGCAATTTGGACGGAATTGGACTAAGTATACACCTAAATGACGTTTTTGTGTATTCGTAAAACCAAATGTGGTTCAAATGGTCTACAATGCTAATCCTGACGTGAGAAAGTGCTTCCGCATGTTTTTCTTGCCAACTGGGAAGGTTTTTGGGTAATTTGGACGAAATTGGACGAAATATGAACCAAAATGACGTTTATGTGCATTCTTAACACCAAATATGGTTCAATAGGTCTAGAACGCTAATTCTAACTTGAGAAAGTGCTTTGACATAACTTTATTGCCAACCGGGAACCTTTTGGTGCAATTTGGATGAAATTGGACGAAGTATGCACAAAAAGGAGGTTTTTGTGTGTTCTTAACACCAAATGTGGTTCACTAACAGTCTTTGCCTCACAAGATTCTTTCTCTGATTGTTTGAGATGTTCATTTATCTGGAAAGACTACGATTTATGTGGTTTCTTTGAGAATTAGCGATTTGTTTAACATGACCAAATTGATGTATAGTTAAGACAAGCTATTTGAGAATTAGCTTGGAAAAGACAAGCTAGGGTTCGGCAAAGCTCCTCTTCCCTTTCCTTATGGTGCCTCATTCTCTCTCTAAAGCTCTCTAACTTTCAGAAAATAAAAATATGTAAGGTGTAGAAGATGATGTTGTATTAAGATCTGGTCTCCTGACTTATATAGTAGTGAGGAGGTGGAGAGGTTTCGCTGGTTTTCCAATGTGGGATAAGCGCTTTCCTTGCACATTAAGGCTCCTAATTTTCGGCCAAAAAATGGGCCTTGGGCTGAATTTTGACTTTTTTTGACGTAACTTGATTTTCTGGCCGCGGAACTGCTAAAGTGCTTCCCCATGTTTTTCTTGTCAACTGGGAACGTTTTGGTGTAATTTGTACGAAATTGGACCAAACATGAACTGAAATGACGTTTATCTGCATTCTTAACACTAAATATGGTTCAAATAAGTCTAGAACGTTAATTCTAACATGAGAAAGTGCTCTGACATGACTTTCTTGCCAACCGGGAACATTTTAGTGCAATTTGCACGAAATTGGACTAAGTATGCACCGAAATGAGGTTTTTGTGTATTCTTAAAACCAAATGTGGTTCAAAATGTCTAAAACGCTAATTCTAACCTGAGAAAGTGGTTCTCAATGTCTTTCTTGCCATCCGGGTACGTTTTGGTACAATTAGAACGAAATTGGATCAAGTATGCACCGAAATTACGTTTTCGTGCGTTGTTAACACTAAAGGCGGTTGAAAAGGTTTAAAATGCTAATTCTAACATGAGAAAGTGCTTTGACATGACTTTCTTGCCAACCGGGAACCTGTTGATGCAATTTGGACGAAATTGGACCAAGTATGCAACAAAATAACGTTTTTTCGGGTTCATAACACCAAATGTTATTCAAGAGGTCTAGAACACTCTTCCTAACATACGAAAGTTCTTCGACATTTTTTTCTTGCCATCCGGGAACGTTTTAGTTCAATTAGAACGAAATTGGACCAAGTATGCACCGAATTGACATTTTCATGCATTCTTAACACCAAATGCGGTTAAAAGGCCTAGAACGCTAATCCTAACATGAGAAAGTGGTTCAATTAGAACGAAATTGACATTTTCATGCATTCTCAATGTCTTTCTTGCCATCCGGATACGTTTTGGTACAAGTAGAACAAAATTGGACCAAGTATGGACCGAAATTACGTTTTCGTGCGTTTTTAACACTAAAGGCGGTTCAAAAGGTTTAGAATGCTAATTCTAACATGAGAAAGTGCTTTGACATGACTTTCTTGCCAACCGGGAACCTGTTGGTGCAATTTGGACAAAATTGGACTAAGTATGTGTTGTATGTTTTCCTAGAGCAAATTAAATAACCTTTTTCTGAGCTCTAGGTTAACTCGCAAGTGCACGAATCGCTAAGTAGCAAAGCTTACAAATATGAGGTCGATCCCACAGGGAATTGTACTAGCGTACGATTACTAACTCAATTAAATTCAATTAACTCAACTCTAACTCACACACGCAAATGGGGGGTTTAGATTGGTTTTTGAGACTAGACAAAGTAACAGATAAATTACAAAACTTAAAAAGAACAACTGAATGAATTTGGATAAAACAATAATAAAGAAACACTAGGGGTCAGAATCCACCACTAGCATACCATTCACTCTACTATGGATATTAACAATCAATATATAAACATGTCAACAAAGTTCGTCTACTAAAAGGTTTGGCTAGTTACTTTTAGCAATTACTCCCCTTACTGTGCATAAACTAAGAGCTTCTTGGGCCTTCCTTATCCAGTTAACTTGCATGTTCCCTAGTGCTAAGTGTAACGACCCGACCCAAATTTTCACTAGAAATTTAAATTTTTATTTAACTATGTTTTTAAGAGATTTTTTTTAAGGTGTGGAATTGCATTTTAAAGATTATGAGATTTATTTGGAAAATAAAAAAAGGTTTTGATTTAAATATTTATTTTTGTTTTAATTTAAGCTTGACCAAAAGTTGACTTTTAAAATAAATGGGTTTTCGACTTTGACCTTGGGTCTGTTAGATAAGTTTCGATCCCCCGAGTTCATAGACACGTAGCACGCTTCGATCCGAGTTACGGTTTGAAAGTTATGGACATGCGAAGTGAGGGGCAACTTTGTAAATTGTATAAGTGGGTTTTTAAAATACCCAAAATCAGAAATTTTTTTCTGATTTCTCTCTCTCTCTCTCTCTCTCCAGAAAATTCTACACTCTTCTCTCTCCCCCTTTATCTCTCTCTCTCTCCCCCCGCACCCTCTCACTTCTCCCTCTCTCCCCGAGCTCACTCACCTCCCCCTCTCTTCTCTCACCGGCGCGGCCAGCTCCGGCGACCAGAGGCCGACGACCAGCAACCCCACTGACCCAGTTTTCTCTCTCCCCGTGCTCTCTCTCTCCTTCGCGTCTCTCTCTCTCTCTCCCCCTTCTCGGCGCGCAACACCACCAGGCCGGACCGTCCTCTCCGGCGAGTTTCCCGACCAGCCCAGGCCACCGGCGAGCCTTCCCGACGCCGACCACCGCTCCCGGCCATTCCTCCAGCCAGCCAGCCCCCCTGCACGCCGGTTCTGCTCAGAAAAAGCCACACAGACCGCCGGCCTTCCTCTTCATTTTCAGTCAATTTTTCACCTCAAATCCTTGAGATTTTTGGTGGGTTTTCCACTCTAGGTACGGGTTTTCTTTACCCATGCTTTGATAGTTTAATTTTTTAAGAAAAACTGAAATTTAGGAAGTTGATTTAGGAATCCATTTCTTGACCCCTTGGATTTCGGGTTTGGGGTAGTTCTTAGTGGTTGCTTAAATAATTTCACCCCTATTAAACCTCTATGATTGCTTAGGATAGAAATTTTTGTGTGGGTTTAAGGAAAAAAGGGCATTTTAGGCTAAATTGGTTTTAGAACCGCCGCTTTGGGGCGGCACCCGTGGTGACCTTGACCCCTACAGTCACCTTTTGGATGTATGTTTATCTTAGAGCCTATTTTAGATTGGTTGTTGGACTTGGTATCAGAGCATTAGGTTTTAGATTTCCTAAATTCCGCACTGAATGTGCATCCCCATTATTAATAAGAGTTTGGTTTTCTTATAGGCATTATGCCTCCTCGACGACGTGGCCGACCACCGGGGACCCACCATAGGGTAGCAGAAGGTGTCGATGTGACGACACAAGGTTTCGAGCAGTCTATTGATAGGTTAGCCAAGGCAGTGACTACTGCTGTTCGTACTAGGGCGTTTCCTGAGGGAGAGTACAGCATTGAGCGTGCCCGCAAGCTCGGGGCCTCAAATTTTTCGGGTACTTCGGATCCCAGTGAGGCTAACGAGTGGATGATACAACTCGAGAGGATCTTTGAGGTTATGGGATGCCCCGATGATCGGAAGTTAGTCTTGGCTACTTTCTTGCTGGTGGGTGACGCTTATCATTGGTGGGATTCCGAGCGTTTAGGACTCACCGCGACGGAGATCACTTGGAACAGATTTAGAAGAGTCTTTTACGAGAAGTACTATCCGCGGGTTTATTGTGATGAGAAAAGGGCCGAATTCCTGAGGCTTAGACAGGGATCTATGTCAGTAGCAGAGTATGAGAGAAAATTTACTGAGCTTTCCAGGTTTTGCCCAGCACTCGTGGCAGATGAGGCAGATAGATGCTCGAGATTTGAGGAGGGTCTGAGAGACTCTATTCGCACAGTGGTTACCTCAGCTAACCACTCTACTTTTAGTTCTTTGAGGGATGCTGCTATGAGGGTCGAAAGGTCTTTATCTGATCGGAGTAAAGGCGAGGCGAGGCGTCGTCATTTTCAGAGTACCTCGATGAGTGGCCCTAGTCAGGGACCATCCAAGAGAGGCAGTTTCAGTTCAGGTTCCTCAGGAAGTGGTGGTTTTAGAGGTGTTAGACATGACTCAGGAGGAAGCCGAGGTTCTGGACACAGTCATAGTTCCGGTTATCAGTCAGCGGGTAGCTCAGCTCGTAGCACAGCACGATTAAGTGGATCTCAGGGTAGTCGGATTCGTGGGACAGGCCATCCTCTGTGTAGTTCTTGCGGCAGGTATCATGATGGAATGTGTCATATGGGCAGCCCTGGGTGTTATCATTGTGGACAGACGGGCCATTTTATAAGGGAGTGTCCGATGCTACAACCGGGTGTTGGAGGATCTTCAGGATCGACCCCCCATCAGGGACAGACTTCAAGGGCCCAGAGTCAGGGACAGAGAGCAGTGGAGACTGCGGGTGCTACGTCTAGTAGTGGTGCCCAGACCAGCCACAGCAGTAGAGGTGGAGGACAGCATAGAGGCCAGCCAGGACGCCCTAGAGCCCAAGGCCGAGTTTTTGCCATGACGCAGCAGGACGCTTTGGCTTCACTGGACGTCATCATGGGTACGTTATCCATCTTGAGCAAAATGCAATATTTTTGATAGACTATGGGACACACACACAGACCTTTGCGTATCACGTATTCTCGTTTTGATTGTCGATAAGAGATGAACTTTCTCGATTTGTGGGTTAGAGTGGTTTTCAAATGATTTAAATTGATTTACTTCGTAATGATTTTATTCTTGAAAACTTTATCTAAGGTTTGAAATTCTGGGTTAGTCCATTTTCAGGGGAGGTTCTGCCGAATTTTTGGTAGGATTTTCCTTGATTTTGGATTCCCGCAGGATCCCTCCAGGTTTCAGGGTGGAATCCGGGGGCGGTCCTGTCAATAAGCTAAGGCAGCTGTTACCCATGCAAGAGTCGTTACGATCTGTGAGAGTGACAAACACATAGCGCATGGCTCCAAATTAATGTACTGTATGTCATCTATGATCTCTTTTCTCATGAATATTATCTTAGGATACCCACTTGTTGCCTATTGAAACTATCATCCTTTCGAGCTTATTTAGTTTCACAACATATATCTAGATGCATGCAACCTAAGGTGATCAGTCAAAGATGCGAAACAAATAGATTCAATTTAAACAGAGATCCAAGATTTGTCAACATGTAAATAATTAAAAATCAATAATCCATAGTGAGAGTAAACAGCATCGCTAGGGCTTCATCCTAGCCCTAGCCCAATATTCAGTTACACATAATTAAAATCATAAATAAATAAAGCATAATTAAAACAATTAAAATAAAAGAAAGGGAAGAAGAAATCAAGCCGAGGCAGCAAGGTGAAGGCGAGATGACAGCATGAGATGATGCGGCTGCAAGGGTGGTGTCGCAATGGTGCTACTCGGCCTTGGGCTCCATGGCAAGGTGGCTGAGGTGCTCGGCAAGGTGGCAGCAAGGTGGAAGCAAGGTGGAGGCGTGGCTGAATGTTGGTGGCTGCGGCTTGGCTTCCTACTCCTTCTTCAACTCAGCGCAAAAATAGAAGACACACAAACAAAGGTGGCTGGTAGGGTTCGGCCACAAAAGAAAGAAGAAAAAATAAAAAAAGAGGAAGAGAAGGTGGTTGCGGCACAAGAAAATAAAGAGATGGTGGCTGCTAGGGTTTGCTTCAGAAAAATAAAAGAAAAAGAGAGAGAGAAGAGAAGGGGTGTGTGGCAAGAAAGAAGGAGGCTAGCTAGGGTTTCTGAAAATTAAGGAGCAGAGAACCCCCTCCTTGAGTTATAAAGATATATTTACAGAGGAGAGTGGGGCTGAGATTTCTCTTTTTCTTCAATGTGGGATAAGTGCATTCCTTGCACACCAAGGCTTATAATTTTCGGCCAAGCATGGGCCTTGGGCTGATTTGGGCTCTTTTTGGGCGTAACTCCTTTTTCAGCTCGCGGAACTGCTGCGCTATCTCCACTAAAATGGCCATATCTTGAGCTAGAAAACTCGGAATTGAAATCCGTAAAATTCCCTGCGAAGCTAACATCCGTATCTTTCCAACCATATATGGCATGCTACCTGATTCATTCTGGAGAATTACAGAATTGCTGTCGAAATTGGTGCTCTATTTTCCAGGGTTTTGACTTCTTTTTCCAGCTAGGATTCCTTGGGAGGCAAGGACAAGAAAGTGCAGCAACAGCTAGGGTTAGGAGAGCATTGGGCTTGCTGCAAGGGCTTTGGCTTTGGGCTTAAGTGACACACGCCAGCCCCTAGGGTTTACTGCATGGCTGCTAGTCTTGAGGTGGCGCATTGGGCTTCCTCTTGGGCTGGCGCATGCATGGCCCCTTCAAATTTCGGCATTGCATAGGCCCATGACCCATTTAACTTGTTGACTTTGTCATAGTTGACCCTTGACCATTAACTTTGACTTCCCATTTTGTCCCTCATTCCCATTTGAATTTGAATTCATTTCTTCCCTCCATTTATTTCCATGGATGTCCACCACCTTCTAGAAGCTTCTGGAACCTTGACTTTGTAGAGTTGACTTTGACCAACATTTCCTAGTGTGACTAGGATTTCTTGTAAATGAAGGATTCCTTATCCATTTCGACTTCTCGTAATGACCATATTGCCCCTGGGGTCTCCTAGTGGCATTAGGACTCCTTTCCCTAGTTGGGTTAGGTTTCCTAGTTCAACCAGGATTTCCTGTTCCAATCAGGATTTCACATTTCTGGCTCCGCAATGATGGTTCTGGACTTGATGCTTCCTAGTGTGACTAGGAATCCTTATTTGACTAGGATTTCGGCCCCTTTCCTGGTTTGACCAGGATTTCCCTCGTTTTCCTAGTTTGACCAGGAAATGTCTAAAAATGGTCCTTTTGGCTTCTTTTCTCTTCTCTGATCATTTTATCCTATAAAAACAAAAACAAACTAAAAACACACAAAGTATCGAGTTCTTGCACTCTGAGTTAGGGAGTTAGTATCATAAAATAGTGTAAAATGAGCACTCAACACACCCCCAAACTTAGATTTTGCTAGTTCTCGAGCAAAAAGATCAAAGAAAAGACTCAAGACAGACTCAAAACATCCCAACACATGACTTCATAAGTACAGCCATAATTAGCATAGTCAAGCAAGATACATATAGAATTTATTCCTCAATCTCTAATAATGTGTCAATTAACATACCTTACTCCTCCCTGAGAAATATAGACCATCCTTAACGCAAACTCAAGTGGTTAGGCAAACAAGGCATACTCTCAACAATAAAACGCTCAGATATTGGGTCAATACGTGCACTCAAGTATATGTGAGAGATGATATGATAAACAAATACAAAAAGCTCACATATTAATCATGAAAGAAAAGCACATTGAAACACTGATCTCAATAGAAGGAATTAAAACACAGAATCAATAACCATAAGCTTCACTTTTATCTAGACTCCACATAATGAACTACAATTCTCCCAAGATCAAGTAGGGCTTTAATAAGGGTTGTAATGGAGGCTTAGGTTAGGATAGGGTATTGAAATGAAACGGATAACAAAGGGCTACAGACTATGGATT
>QANW01011107.1:897-15003 GCA_003254865.1 Dryas drummondii | reverse complement strand
CAGCTAGGGTTAGGAGAGCATTGGGCTTGCGGCAAGGGCTTTGGCTTTGGGCTTAAGTGACACACGCCAGCCCCTAGGGTTTAGTGCATGGCTGCTAGTCTTGGGGTGGCGCATTGGGCTTCCTCTTGGGCTGGCGCATGCATGGCCCCTTCAGATTTCGGCATTGCATAGGTCCATGACCCATTTGACTTGTTGACTTTGTCATAGTTGACCCTTGACCATTAACTTTGACTTCCCATTTTGTCCCTCATTCCCATTTGAATTTGAATTCATTTCTTCCCTCCATTTATTTTCATGGATGTCCACCACCTTCTAGAAGCTTCTGGAACCTTGACTTTGTAGAGTTGACTTTGACCAACATTTCCTAGTGTGACTAGGATTTCTTGTAAATGAAGGATTCCTTATCCATTTCGACTTCTCGTAATGACCATATTGCCCCTGGGGTCTCCTAGTGGCATTAGGACTCCTTTCCCTAGTTGGGTTAGGTTTCCTAGTTCAAACAGGATTTCCTGTTCCAATCAGGATTTCACATTTCTGGCTCCGCAATGATGGTTCTGGACTTGATGCTTCCTAGTGTGACAAGGAATCCTCATTTCACTAGGATTTCGGCCCCTTTCCTGGTTTGACCAGGATTTCCCTCGTTTTCCTAGTTTGACCAGGAAATGTCTGAAAATGGTCCTTTTGGCTTCTTTTCTCTTCTCTGCTCATTTTATCCTATAAAAACAAAAACAAACTAAAAACACACAAAGTATCGAGTTCTTGCACTCTGAGTTAGGGAGTTAGTATCATAAAATAGTGTAAAATGAGCACTCAACACACCCCCAAACAAAATAACGTTTTTAAGGGTTCATAACACCAAATGTTCTTCAAGAGGTCTAAAACACTCATCCTAACATAAGAAAGTTCTTAAACATTTTTTTCTTGCCATCCGGGAACGTTTTAGTTCAATTAGAACGAAATTGAACCAAGTAAGCACCGAATTGACATTTTCATGCATTCTTAACACCAAATGCGGTTAAAAAGGTTTAGAACGCTAATCCTAACAGGAGAAAGTGGTTCCCAATGTCTTTCTTTCCGTCCTGGAACATTTTGGTACAATTAGAACGAAATTGGACCAAGTATGCACCAAAATTACGTTTTCGAGTGTGTTCTTAACACTAAAGGCTGTTCAAAAGGTCTAGAACGCTAATTCTAACATGAGAAAGTGCTTTGACATGACTTTCTTGCCAACTGGGAACCTGTTGGTGCAATTTGGATGGAATTGGACCAAGTATGCAGCGAAATGATTTTTTCGTGCGTTCATAAAAGCAATTGTGGTTCAATAGGTCTAGAACCCTATTCCTAACATGAGAAAGTGCTTTGACATGACTTTCTTGCCAACCGAGAACCTCTTGGTGCAATTTGGACGAAATTGGACCAAGTATGCATCGAAATAACATTTTTAAGGGTTCACAAGACTAAATGTGCTTCAATAGGTTTAGAACACTCATCCTAATAGAAGAAAGCTCTTCGACATGTCTTTCTTCCCATCCGTGAACCGTTTGGTACAGTTAGAACGAAATTGGACCAAGTATGCATCAAATTGACATTTTCGTACGTTCTTGACAACAAATGTGGTTAAAAAGGTCTAGAACGTGTTGTTGTTTTCCTAGAGCATTTTAATTAACCTTTTTCCAACTCGAAGTTAACTCGCAAGTGCACGAATCGCGGAGTAGCAAAGCTTGCAAATACGAGGTCGATCCCTCAAGGAATTGTATTAATGTTGTGATTACTAACTCAATTAAATTCAATTAAATCAAACACCAACTTACACACACGATAAGGGGGGTTTTGGATTGGTTTTAATAACATTGATCAACAATCATAAAAAGTAAACAAATTAAAATATTAAACTAAAAACAATGGATGTAATAACTAGGGATCGGAATCCACCACCAACATATTACTTACACAATCATGGATATATAAGAGCAATAAATTGACAAGACATATTGATAAAGTTGGCAGCCGGGAGGCCCTAATTATCAGACACTCACCTAACTATTATCCTCCTAATGCAAAAATTAGTAGATTGATTATCTCACACTAACTTAGTTAACCCACATGTTCTTAGATAGCTTGATTATCGTCTACCTAAGCTGTTAACCATGCAAGAGTCATTATGATTATGTGAGAACGATAAACACATAGACCCTCTTAAGAGCATCTATGATCTCTTCTCTCCAAGATAAATTCTTAGGATATATCTTTGTTATCTATTGAAACGGATGACTTGATTATCACTCGCAAATTCCATAACAAATTCTAGATGCATATAACCTAAGTTGATCAATCAATTCCAGATGCATGCAACCTAATGTGATCAATCAAAGATGTAATACAACTAAAATCAATTAAAACAGAGGTCCAAGATTTATCAATATAAATTGCAATTAAAAACTCAATAATCCATGACAAACGTAAATAACATAGTTAGGGCTTCATCCTAGCCCTAGCTAGAAGTTTAGTTACTCATAACTAAAGTAAAAACAAAACAAAACATAATTAAAAACTGATGAAACCGATGGAAGTGAGAAGGAGAGGCCACGGCAGCAAAGTGGAGGTGGCTCCACCCTTGGGCGACGGCTTAGGGGGCCGCAGCAAAGAAACCTTTTTCTCCTCTAGGGTTTTGGAAAAGAGAGAGATGGGGGCTGGAGGCTTGCTTGAAAATAAAGCAAAAGGCAGCTACGGTTTTGCGGCAAAAAGGGAGAACAAGAGAGAAGCGCATGTAGAGAGCTCTCACTTGTGAAGGATGTAGGTCTATTTATAGGGAACCTTGGGGCTGAGGTTTCTCTTATTCTTCAATGTGGGATCAGTTGTTTCCTTGCAAACTAGGGAAAACAAATGGGCTTGGGTAGCAAAAGATGCAGCAAACATTGGGCCTTGACCTATTTTGGGAGGAACTCACTTTTTTGTTCACGAAACTGCTGCGCTACCTCCACTAAAACGGCCATATCTTGAGCTAGAAAACTCGGAATTGAAATCTGTAAAATTCCCTGCGAAGCTAACATCCGTAGATTACCAACCATATATGGCATGACATCTGATTCGATCTTTAAAAATACAGAATCACTGTCGAAATTTAGTGTTCATTTTCCAGGGTTTTGACTTCTTCTTCAGCTAGGATTCCTTATGATTAACTGAATCTTGTGAGATTTTCCTTGCACATGTGGGATTCCTTCCATTTGGGACTTAGATCAGCGGAGTGGGTGTGAATTCCTTGGGCTTGTGGACCCTTGGATAACACAACTTGGGCTTCCTCCATTTGGGCTAGCAAAAGGTGCAAGGCCTTGGTCCTTTGGACTAGGGTTATGGGTATGGCCCATAATGCATGGGCTGCATATGTGGTCCATGTCATGTGATGATGTGGCACGGTTTACCATTGACGTTGACCTTTGACTTTTGATTTTGACCAAAAGTCAACCTTGACCAAAAAGATTCCCTAAAAGATTTTGTCTGAGATTCTCCAAAGATTCCTATTTCCATTTTTTTCTTTTTTAGCTCAAAATAGCCCCATTTAGCTTTTTTCTCCATCATTGCTTCATGTAACATACAAAACACTAAAACAAACTAACAATACCTAAAATATCGAGTTCTTGCACTCTAGGTTAGGGAATTAGTATCATAAAATGATACAAAATGAACACTCAACAGAACGCTAATTATAACATGAGAAAGTACTTTGACATGACTTTCTTGCCAACCGAAAAACTTTTGGTACAATTTGGACTGAATTGGACCAAGTATGCACCGGAATGAGGTTTTTGTGTGTTTTTAAAGCAAATGTGGCCTAAAAGGTCTAGAACGCTAATCGTAACGTAAGAAAGTGGTTCCCAATGTCTTTTTTGCCATCCGTGAATGTTTTGGTACAATTAGAATGAAATTGAACCAAGTATGCACCGAAATTACGTTTTCGTGCATTCTTAACACTACAGGCAATTCTAAAGGTTTAGAATGCTAATTCTAATATGAGAAAGTGCTTTGATATGACTTTCTTGCTAATCGAGAACCCGTTGGTACAATTTCGAAAGAATTGGACCAAGTATGCAGCGAAATGAGGTTTTTGTGCGTTCTTAACACCAATTGTGGTTCAATTGGCCTAGAACGCTAATCCTAACATGAGAAAGTGATTTGACATATCTTTCTTGCCATCTGGGAACATTTTGGTACAATTAGAACCAAATTGGACCAAGTATGCACCGAAATTACGTTTTCGTGCGTACCCTAGTGGCAGTTCAAAAGGTCTAGAACGTTAATTCTAACATGAAAAAATGCTTTGACATGACTTTCTTGCAAACCGGGAACCTATTGGTGCAATTTGGACGAAATTGGACAAAGTATGCAGTGAAATAACGTTTTTGAGAGTTCATAACACCAAATGTGCTTCAATAGGTCTAGAACAATCATCCTAACATGAGAAAGTGGTTCCCAATGTCTCTCTTGACATCTGGGAATGTTTTGATGCAATTAGGATGAAATTGGACCAAGTATGCACCGAAATGACGTTTTTGTGTGTTCTTAACACCAATTGTGGTTTAATAGGTCTAGAACTCTAATCCTAACCTGAGAAAGTGCTTTGACATGTCTTTCTTGCCATCCAAGAACATTTTGGTACAATTAGAATAAAATTGGACAAAGTACGCACCGAAATGATGGTGTCGTGCGTTCTTAACACCAATTATGGTTCAATAGGTCTGGAACCCTAATCCTAACATGAGAAAGTGCTTTGACATGTCTTTCGTGACATCCGGGAACGTTTTGGTACAATTGGCCGAAATTGGAGAAAATTGGACCAAGTATGCAGCGAATGTGCTTGAATAGGTCTAGAACACTCATCCTGACATAAGAAATTTTTCGACATGTCTTTCTTGCCATCCGGGAACGTTTTGGAACAATTAGAACGAAATTGGACCAAGTATGTACCGAATTGACATTTTTGTGCGTTCTTAACACCAAATGTGGTTAAAAAGGTCTAGAATACTAATTCTAACATGAGAAAGTGCTTCGACATGACTTTCTTGCCAACCGGGAATCTTTTGGTGTAAGTTGGACGAAATTCGACCAAGTATGCAGCGAAATAACGGTTTTTAGGGTTCATAACACCAAATGTGCTTCAATAGGTCTAGAACGCTAATTCTAACATGAGAAAGAGGTTCTCAATGTCTTTATTGCCATCCGGGAACGTTTTGGTACAATTAGAACGAAATTTGACCAAGTGTTGATGTGTTTTCTTAGAATAAAATAAACAATTATCTCATTCCAAGTTTACTCGCAAGTGCACGAATCGCATCAGTAGCAAAGCGTACAAGCACGAGGTCGATCCCACAGGGAATGGTTAATATACAACAAATCAATGCAATTAATCATTAGAATAACTAAAAGGGGGGTTTTGAAAAGATGGAACACACGCACACATCACCACACGCACACACACTTTATTCTATCTTGCAATGTTAAGTTTTCGGTTTCAAATCAGATAAGCATGCAATAACCATCCAAGGCTAATGATCGTTAATTTGAACACAACATATTAAAGTTTGACAGCTAAAAAGGTTTGGCTAGTTACTTTCTCGCCATTGTTCTCCTAATGCAAAAACTAAGAGCTTCTTGGGCCTTCCTTAGGCAGTTAACCTACATGTTCGCTAGTTCAAGCTAAGGCAGCTGTTACCCATGCAGGAGTCATTAAGTTTTATGAGAACGTCAAACATGCACAACATATAAGCTTTGACTATTTCCTTATAGAGGTCGCCCAACCCCACTACCAAGAATAATCCCTTATTCCCTTGTTACTTGTGGTTTAGTGTCTTTGACTATTTCACAGCTAAACCTAACGGATAAACTAGATGCAATTACCCTAAGGTGGCCAGTCAAAGGATGCAAACAACTAGTGACGGGGGTTTTAATAGATAGTGGAAATTTAATACGCGCAAACATCAAACTAACAGACCAAGAGACGGATAAACGATTTGTTAGAACATGCAAATCCATTAATCGACCTGCGACTAACATGCAAGATAAAATAACTAACCTACATACTTAAATTAAATAAATAGAAAACAGAAACTAACAAATAAACAAAGTCCCAATTCATGCTGGCTAAAGAAAATCAGAAACGCAACTTAAATAAATTCACGAGCAAAAACTAAATAACTAAATTAAATAGCATAAGCTAAATAAAATCAGAACCATGCACTAAATAAAATCAAAAACTTAATTAAATAAATTCAGAATCATAATCAAACAATTGGAATAGAAACTAGAAGGAAAAAGAAAACAAAAATCAGAGATGCAAACACATGGGGGCTGCGGCAAGCAGAGAGGAAGAGGGAAGCACCTAGCAAGCAGGAGGAACTCACGGCAAGGTGAGCTAGGGCTTGCAGCAAGGCTGATTCCTTCTCTCTCTCACTTGTCACGCCACCCTCTCTCTCTTACTCTCTAACTTTATGAAAATTAAAACTACTGAAAACTGAAAAATAAACTAGGAGAAGGGTGAATTTTCGGCTGGAGTGTGTAGGTGCAAAAACAGTGATCCTTGGATTCTGAATGAGTGGGATTTATATAGAGGAGCATTCCTTGAGAGGCAAGGAGAAGCAAACTTGCGGCTGCTAGGGTTTCCCTCTCCTAGTTGCTTGCGGCTTCAGCTAGGGCTAGCTGAATCAGGGCCTTGCGTGTTGGGCTGCTCCCTTTGGGCTTAAGTGGCTCACGCCTAGCCTAGCTAGGGTCCCTCCCTTGCGCATGGGCTGGTAGTCTTGGGCTTTGGGCTTGCATGTTGGGCTTCCATGTTGGGCTTCAGTGGCTTGCACAAGATGGGCTAGGGTTTCACTCCATGGGCTTCCACCTTGGGCTTGTCACCTTGGGCTTGCGCATGGCTCCTTCCTTGCTAGGGTTTGCATGGCATGCATGCGCATGCATGGGCTGCCATCTTCCTCCTTGCGTATGGCCTTTGGGCTGCTAGGGTTTGGGCCCATGCATGTGCATGCATGGCCCACCTTGGTTCGGCATCCCTAGGGCCCATGGGCCCTCCACTTTTGACTTCCCATTTTGCCCCTCATTTCCATTTGAATTCAAATTCATTTCTTCCCTCCATTCATTTCCATGGATGTCCACCACCTTCTGGAAGCTTCTGGAACCTTGAACAACATTTCCTGGTGCAACTAGGATTCCTTGAAAATGAGAGATTCCTTATCCATTTCGACTTCTCGTAATGACCATATTGCCCCTGGGGTCTCCTAGTGTCATTAGGACTCCTTTCCCTAGTTGGGTTAGGTTTCCTAGTTCAACCAGGATTTCCTGTTCGAATCAGGATTTCACATTTCTGGCTCCGCAATGATGGTTCTGGACTTGATGTTTCCTAGTATGACTAGGAATCCTCATTTAACAAGGATTTCTGCAGTTTTCCTGGTTTGACCAGGATTTCACTCGTTTTCCTGGTTTGACCAGGAAATGTCCCAAAATGGCTCCATTTGCTCCTTTTTCTCATTTCTGCTTCATTTGACCTGAAAACACAAAAACAAGACAAGAAACACAAAATGTCGAGTTCTAACACTCTAGGTTAAGGAATTAGTATCATAAATTGATGCAAAATGCACACTCATCACACCCCCAAACTTAGATTTTGCTAGTTCTCGAGCAAATAAAGGAAAGAAAAGACTCAAGACTAACTCTAGCATCCCAACAACTGAATTCATGTGCACAACCATTAATCACATAGTGAAGCATGTTCGTTTTAAATTTAAATACTCGCAGTGCACGAATCTATATATAATATAGATGGCAAGCAAGGTCGATCCCACGAGGACTATTGTTGATCTTTAAATGATAATCCGAATGCTAAAAAGAAATAAGAAAACAAGACACGAGTGGCTGCCCAAGTTGTCACGCCTAGGGCAGCTGCTCACTTGAAATGAAACACACGCACACACACACGAATGGGAGGGAGTTTGTATGATTTGAAAACAGCAAATTAAACCTAAACAAAAACTAAGATGTGCAACTAGCAAAGAGTATGAAAACAGCAAGTTATCTTGTGAAAATAGATGGATGATGATACTAGGACTCTAGAACTCTACCACTAGACCTCATATTCAATGTCATGGTGCAATTTCTGAAACCTTTAATTCCTATTGATGAATGCATTCGCATATTCACCTATGGCATAGCATGAAATGCATAATTCCCCAAATGTATAAACTAGTGCATGGCGTCTACCCTAGTTCTTGTACTCTATATGTGACCTATGCATGGCATCTACATAGGAACGCACAAACAGAATTCATTAAGCTTATATGAGAAAATAAATGCAATTAAACCCCTAGTGCATGGCGTCTACCCTAGGTGATTTAAAATTGATTTCACACAATCAGATTTTAGTCAATTACTAAGCCCTAGATTGTTTATCACTTGTATTAGGGGCTGATTGGTTGTCCTCACCCTAAATTGATTAAATTCTAGATGCAATAACCCTAGGTGATCAATCAAGGATTAAAAACACATAGAGAACAATGATTAAAGTGAAATCAAAATCATCAAATCCATGGAATTAAACAAACAGCAACTACATCACCAATCCATTGAATATTCGGCCTAGGGCTGAATCCTAGGCCCTAGAAAACGTGATTAGTTCATGCTAGAAAACAAGAACAGCCACGTAATCATGTTTTTCATCTAACAAATACAAGAAAAGAAGAAGAAGAAGAGAAAACACCCCAAGGAGAGCTCACGCCTCCAGCAGCCCCTCTCTCTCTATTTTCTGATTTTTTCCAAGTGTCTGCACCCCTAAAATGATAGAAAGAGATGTATATATAAGGGTGTGCAGCAGCTAGGGTTTTGGGAAGGAAGGATGTGCGGCCAGCTAGGGTTTGGAGAAAGAAGATGCGGCTGCTAGGGCTTGGCTTCTTGGGCTTAAGTGACTTGCGCAAGGCCCTAGGGTTTCTCTCTCTCTTTTGCGCATGGTGTAGCTGATTTCCTCCCCTAATGGGCCTCCAATAAATCAGGAATTAAAATGAAATAAATCAGGTAATCCCAAATCTGATTTTTAGAGCCCAATTAGGAAGGAAAGCCTTGCAAGGTGCGGCCAGCCCTTTTCTTCTAGCATACACGCCACTTCCTATGTGGTTTGGGCTGGGCTTTCATTTCTTCATGCTCTTGGACCCTCTCTTGATCTTGGCCTTCCCTTTAAACAACAAATATTCATTTAAGCTCAAAATGGGCTGATTTGCATCCATTTAATTCCTATGGGCTTTCCACCTACAAAAGAGAAAAACACAAATAAATAACATAAAATATAGGGACTAAGTACTAAATACATGAAGATAGAGGGCCTAAAATGCAAACATTTAAGGACCCAACAAATTCCCCCAAACTTAACATTTGCTAGTCCCTAGCAAAACAAAACAAAAACTACACTAGGACTCTAAAAACAACCTAACCGTCCACCAAAAATCTCAGGTATGCTTGATCATTCATAACTCAATCAAATAGATTACACACTAGTTCCATAGATTACCCAAATGCCAACATTAACTCACAATCAACAAGGTTAAAGCATCATGTGCGTAAGACAATATCAACATAGTTTTCAAACTGAACTTTCAAGCAACTTGAGTAATCATAAGCAACTAGTGTCACTTCAATTCTCACAAAGATAGTCACTCACAAATAAAGCACTGAGATATTGGTTAAATAGTGATTCCCTCAAAAGGCATATGTGAGCGAGTTTATGCATACAAATTCAAATTACTCACATATATGTAAGAATGAAAGCACAAGTGAAAGAATAATGATCTCATGAAAGATACCAAATACCTGAAATCAAATCAAAATACAATATGCTTCCATCTCATCTCATCTCCACATTAAGACTACACTTCACCTAAGATCATATAGGACTTTACATATGGGTTGTAATGGGGCTAATGGTGAAGGGTTTTAACAAGAAAGGTATGGACAACACAAAGACTTAAGGGAACCATAGAGAATCAGGTTTTACGGTGTCATTTCATTCTTATACACTTTGGCAACTAGGCTTGCATCCTTGAATTTGCACACTTGTAATACACATGCCTACCCTTTTTCACTTTTCTTTTTCTTTTTTTTTTCTACTTTCTTTTGGGCGTGGCAACATATTCATTTCCTTTTCTTTTCTTTTTTCACATTGTTCTCAAGCCTTGCGCACCAATGAACAATTATCATAAACCAGTTCTCTACAATCCCTTAAGTATGGGTAGATACACACAATGGAAGGGTACTTCCCCCAAACTAGGGGTTGGCACGGGTAACATGGTTAAGAAACAAAAAGGCTGACAAGGCTCAACAAGGCAACTAGGGGTATAAATGAACACAAAAAGGGATGGCTAGAATGGCACAAACGAGACAAAGAAGGCCTAAATCATTTCTTAGGTTCCACGTAGTTACAACATGCTTCAATTAAATTGAGATGGAAGTTCTATCATTTGATTTAAAATGATGCACATTTCAAGCATTTGATCAAGTGAAAGATAATGAGATCATGCAAACTCTAGATATTCAATGAACGCATGGAGTATTAGTATATAACCCTCAAAATAGAAGCATTAAGGCTCGAATCTCACAAGGGGTAAATAAGTTTCACTAGAAGCCTAGATCATACAAGCATGCAATCATTTTCAGTCTAAACTATACCAGCATTGTAATCCACACAAAGATAGCTCAAATATGCTCAAAATGAGTTATATGTCAAAAGAATAACCAAAAGAACTAGTTTCATCAATTCGACCAAAGTATGCAAGATCAAAGCATTTGCAATTCATCATAGTGGTGGACAGGAACCTAAAAGACACAAAAACAAAAATATTTTTGGTTTTTTTTTCAAAAATTTGAACGAAAATTTCAAAACCTAAACCTAAAACTCTTCCCCCAAACTTAAATGAAACATTGTCCTCAATGTTTCAAACTAAGCATGCAATGAATCATTCAAGTTAGGAAGACAAATACTCTAACAACCTAGAAACACACCACAACCAACAAAACAAACTAAAGGAAAGCAACAGGTTAAGAACTCCCTGATATCCATGCAAACAGCTATAGGGCAATGTTTCTTCTCTCCAAATATTGGGTTGCCTCCCAATCAGCGCTAAGTTTAGAGTCTTCAGCCAGACTTGGCAATACATCATGCTAATGGAACCGGATCCTCCAAGAGCATGTTCTCCTCCGAACGCTCCATATTAGCCTCCAAGTAATGCTTAAGCCGATGGCCATTCACCTTGAATGTATTCTTTGTCTTTGGATTGCAGACCTCGACTGCACCATGAGGGTAAACATTAGTAACAGTAAATGGACCATACCATCGAGAACGAAGTTTACCTGGAAAGAGTCTGAGGCGAGAATTGTAAAGCAAGACTTTCTGACCCACTTCGAAATGTTTCCTCAAAATGGCCTTGTCATGGTAGGCCTTAGTCTTGTCTTTGTAAATCCTAGAACTCTCATAAGCCTCATTCCTGAGTTCTTCCAACTCACTCAATTGTAGCTTCCTATGTTCACCTGCCTCATTCATCTTAAAATTGAAATGTTTAATAGCCCAATATGCTTTATGCTCTAATTCTACAGGTAAATGACATGGCTTACCAAAAACCAACCTGTATGGGGACATACCAATGGGAGTCTTATACGCTGTACGATAAGCCCATAGAGCATCTAAGAGGCGATCTGACCAATCTTTCAGGGAGGGGCTCACAGTCTTTTCCAAAATTTGCTTAATTTCCCTATTGCAGATCTCAGCCTGTCCACTTGTCTGGGGGTGATAAGGTGTAGAAACCTTATGCTTGATACCATATTTGCTCAGCAAGGCCGCAAATAGCCTGTTGTTGAAGTGAGATCCTCCATCACTAATAATAGCCCTGGGAGCGCCAAATCTTGCTAAAATATGATCCTTAAGAAATCTGAGGACAACTCTAGAATCATTAGTCTTGGATGGAATTGCTTCCACCCATTTCGACACATAATCAACCGCAAGCAAGATATACAAATAACCCTTGGAAGAGGGAAAAGGACCCATGAAATCAATGCCCCAGACGTCAAAAATCTCAACAATAAGAATGGGGTTAAGAGGCATTTGATTTCGGGAAGAAATGTTACCCAACTTTTGGCACCTATCACAAGTGGTGCAGAATGTATAAGCATCCTTGAACAGACTAGGCCAATAAAAACCACACTGCAACACTTTTAGAGCCGTCTTCTTTGCTCCCCCATGTCCTCCACATGCATCAGAATAAAAAAAAGTTAGTATAGACTGAAACTCAGATTCTGGCACACACCTTCTGATGATCTGGTCGGGGCACCACTTAAATAGGTATGGATCATCCTATATATAGTACTTAGCCGTGCTGATGAGCTTCTCCTTTTGAGCTCTTTGTATGTCATCTGGAAGTTCTCCTGTGACAATATAATTAACAATATCAGAGTACCAAGGAACATAAACAGACAATGAGAACAACTGCTTATCTGGGAATCGCTCATTCAGAGGGAGGATATCCTCCTCTGCAGTAGAACTGTGCACCAATCGGCTAAGGTGATCCGCCACCACATTCTCTGAGCCCTTCTTATCTTTGATCTCTAGGTCAAACTCCTGAAGCAACAAAATCCATCTAATCAGCCTGGGCTTCGCATCTTTCTTCTGTAGAAGGTACCTAAGCGCTGCATGATCAGAAAACACAATCACTTTAGTTCCAATCAGATATGACCTGAATTTTTCTAAAGCAAAAATGACAGCTAAAAGCTCTTTCTCTGTGGTTGAATAATTCAGCTGGGCATCGTTGAGAGTCCGACTGGCATAGTAGATAACATGTGGTATCTTGTTCACTCTCTGTCCTAACACAGCTCCCACAGCATAATCAGAAGCATCGCACATCAGCTCAAATGGCAAACTCCAATCAGGAGGCATAATGACTGGAGCTGATGTGAGAAGAGTCTTCAATCTGTTAAACGCGGCGAGACATTCCTCATTGAATTCAAATGGCACCTCCTTGGCCAACAATCTACTCAAAGGCCGAGCTATCTGGGAAAAATCCTTAATGAACCGCCTGTAAAAACCTGCATGACCAAGAAACGATCTCACATCTTTAACTGTCGAAGGTGGTGGAAGATTACTTACCAGATCAACCTTGGCCTTATCCACCTCTATCCCTCTACTGGATATGACATGGCCAAGAACAATACCCTGTTGTACCATAAAATGGCACTTCTCCCAATTCAAAACCAAATTGCATTCCTGGCATCTTTCTAAAACCAAAGCAAGATTATGGAGGCAGCTATCATACGAAGAACCAAATACACTGAAGTCATCCATAAATACCTCTATTATATGCTCCACCATATCGGAAAAAATGCTCATCATGCATCGCTGAAAAGTACCTGGAGCATTGCACAAGCCAAAGGGCATGCGCCTGTAGGCAAAAGTGCCATAGGGACAGGTAAATGTCGTCTTCTCCTGGTCTTCTGGGGCTATAGCTATCTGGTTGTAGCCTGAATACCCGTCTAAAAAGCAATAATGGCTATGACCTGCAAGACGTTCCAACATCTGATCAATAAAAGGTAATGGAAAATGCTCTTTCCGAGTACCTGAGTTAAGTTTCCTGTAGTCTATGCAGACACGCCACCCTGTCTGTACTCGAGTTCGCACCAGCTCATTTGCATCATTTCTAACCACTGTAACACCAGACTTCTTAGGAACCACCTGCACCGGACTCACCCATTTACTGTCTGATATTGGATAAATAATACCCACATCTAGCAACTTCAGCACCTCCTTCAGCACAACTTCCTTCATCACTGGGTTGAGTCTACGCTGAGCCTCTCTAGTCGGCTTGGCTCCATCTTCTAACAATATCCTGTGCATACACCTCGAGGGACTGATTCCCTTGATATCTGCAATACTCCATCCAATCGTTGTTTTGTGCTCTCTGAGCACTCTCAACAATTTCTCTTCTTCCTCTGCATTGAGGTTGGAAGCAATGATCACCGGTAATGTGCTTCCCTCACCCAAATAAGCATACTTCAAATGCTCAGGCAAATCCTTCAACTCTAGCTTAGGTG
>QANW01011106.1:106099-201458 GCA_003254865.1 Dryas drummondii | reverse complement strand
GGATGCAATTTAGCCCTTCAATATAATTCCTCATTTGTGACTCATCTTCAGCTAAACTTTCCTCATTTGAACAAATGTGCATCATACAAAAATAACAAAAAAAAAGAGGAAGTGTGACCAAAGAAGTCACGGCCCTAGGAAAAAATAAGGTGTTTTTATGGTGTTCTAGAGTAAAGAGTCGCAAAATTGGACCAAAACATTGCACTTAACTTGGGATGTGCCTAAACAAAACAAATGAAAATAATTTTCTCATAGCCATTGTCATGAGTTGCAAAACTTTGCTTTCAAAATTTGTTCTCAAATTAGATATTCTCTTGAGTGGCTAAATTCTAATCTCTTGTTGTGGATGAAATTTATTTAACCTCTTTGGTTGTCTTTGACATTGTTTTACCATCTTGAACAAGTCTTGCATGCTAGCATTGACCTCCCTATATCCCAAATATGCTTATTTTCTTACACAAAAATTTGCAATCTTCATTTTCCATATCTATTAGAGTGTTGACATTGGTGGTAAATTCTTTTCAAGTGTGTTTGTTGTTTTGTCAAAAATAAAATCTCTAAAGCACATCTAACTCATAGATTTTTTTTTGTGTGTCATTGCTTCCAATTCTTTAAGGATTCCTCTATCTTTTTGTTTTATGTTCCAGTACGCAGTTTGTTCATTTTGACTAGTCTAACAATCGTCAAATATAGTCAATTTCACAGAGATATTCTGCACTTTGGATCACTGTTCATTAAGGGCTTTTCAGACATTTATCATCTCTAGCAGCCCTTATAAGCCACGCGCCCCTCATTCTACCATCAAATCCCTAAAATTTCAGAATCTTCCTCTTATCTTCTCTTCTCTTGCCGCATCCTTCTCTCTCTTCTCCTCGCGATTCAGCCTACCATCTCTCGCTCGCGACTCCGTCGACATCGCCTCCTCTCGCTCGCGACTGGGTCGGCATCATTCCCTCTCGTGACTCAGTCTGTGTTGCATCTCGGGCTCAATTTTTCTTCTCGCGCCTCCAATTGCCATATCGGGCTTATCCCCATGTCGGGCTCCACCATCATCCCCTCTCGCAGCCGTCAACGACAATCCACGTCGGAGGACTGTGAGGAGGAAGATTTCATCAACGGACATAATCGCTTTACAACCCGATAGGCCAAGAGATTCTTTCGCATTGTGCATTCTCGATCTGTGGTCACAGAGCGCCACTACAGGTTAGAGGAATTCAATCTCCATCTCTTTCGTCAAGTCTTCTCATTCCTCAGTGACTATCAAGTCTCGACCTTGAATGACCTCCCTCACACAGTCCCTTCTTACAACCTCACCATTGTTCAGGAATTTTATGCAAATTTTCCAAGTCGCATTGCCCGAACAGGTTTTAATGTCTATGTGCGCAACCGTGATGTTTATTTTTGGCCTAGTGCAATTTGTCAGGTTCTTGGGTTAAAACAATCTACCCACACTGATTACCTGCAATATTTAGAACGGTCTCAGTCATATACTGCTGCTCACTTCCAGGCCGTGGCCTATGTTAACCCTACTACTCCTTTAAAGGACGGTGTGTTGTTAGAGAAGTCCGAATTCAAACCTTTTCACAGGTTTTTGTGGGATTTTGTGCGTCACAATATTATTCCTATCTCCCACAATTCGCACCCTTCTGTGGAGCAAATTCAAGTGATGATGTCTTTTCTGAATAAGGATCTTGTTCCCTTAGACTTTCTTATTTATGAACACATTCAGACCAAGACCATAGGCAGTGGTCGTGACCACAAGGGTGCCCTCATTTTCCCTCTCCTTATTCACCTTCTTTGTGCCCGCAGTGGTGTCCCTTCTGTGGATGACTTGGATACATTTGCTGAGCCTATGGCTGACTACACGAAAACAGTCATGAAGGTTACTGAAACTTTTGCTCGCAAAAAGCGAGGGGATCAGGCTCCTTCTCTTGAACAAGCAAACGCTGCCCTTCTTGCCAAGGTCAAAGGTCAATCGGCCATTATTGCGGATCTCATGGCCCAACTAGCAGCTCACACAGCTAATTTTGCTGCCTTTGCCATCATTCCTTATTCTGATAGACTCCATACTGAGGATGGTGATCCACATGCTGACATCCCTGATCACTCCGATGACGCTCCAGCGATGGACCCCACCGATTCTCCAGTGCCAGCGAGCTCAGTAGCTTTTCAGCCTATAGATGACTTTGAACTTGCCATGCAAGCCCGTTACAGAGATGCTGCTGCCGGTTCTCAGTCTTAGGGGGAGTTACAATTTAGGGGGAGTTAGACTTGTATGGAATTTTACTCTTTCAGCATGTATTTTATTTTTTTTCTTGCATCTTTCTACAACTTTCTGTGCTTTTGAACTGATCTTTCTTTTTATGAATGTCCCTTTGTCTTTCCATGACAAAAAGGGGGAGAATGTATGTCACATTGCTTGCTGTGTTTAAATTGCATTGGTTGCTGTACTATCATATTTTGTGTTGTGCAAGTACTTCTTCTTGCAGGTACATTATAACACAGTGTTGGGCTGAGTGTTGAGAGCCTTGTGAGGTGAATGGGTTGTTGTTTTGTCAAGGAAAGCCAAAGGGGGAGATTGTTAGTTTCTAGGATTTGTTAAATTGGCTATGTTCCTTGTCAAAACAATTGTATTTAATTGTATTTAATCACTCACAAGCTCTAGGCTAGATTAGGATCAAGTTCAGCTGTATTGAAGAAGTCAAGAATGAACAAAGACACAAGGTATACTGCACTTCATTCATTTCATGAAAATCACAATTTTTGGCCTATTTGACTAGTCATTCACTGATCATAAAGAACACTGTTTTTTACGTACAGTGGCTGTTATTTAAGTCACAGTCACAACAGTAGGTCCATTTCGGGTTTTATTTTTTAAGCCCATTTCATTGAAAGCCCATGTTCTGTTTTTTATTAAACATGCATGTGCATTGCACATGGCTTGGTTCCCCTACTGTAGCAATCAGATCTGATTGCATCTTTGCCATTCACGCACACACCTTCACACATCAGCACTATTCATCATCTTCCTCATTTCTGATTGTTAAAGTAAAAATTTCTTTTTACAGCTCCTTATTCCTATCCTTAGTAATACTAGGATACCCCTCTAGGACAAAGAGAATATGCCCATCATCCGTCTCTTGTGGACAGCCATTGATTGGCTTACACGTGGCTTGGGCGAACATGAATGTTGTGTGGGTGTGTACGGGTATATTGGGTATGTTGTTCAGATCTTTGCTGTGTGTCGATGAGCAATTTTTGAGCGTGATTTTTCTGGGTTCACGGCTGGGTATTTTCAAGGCTAAGTGCTCATCTTTAATATTTTCAGAAAATGGTCTTTTAATTCTTGAAAAATAACAAAGAGATTTTCTGAACTTGTTTTTGTTAAATCTAAAATTCTATATGGGTTTGAGTGCTTAAATGTCTTCATACATTCTTCAAACACATTCATTTTAGATTTAAGTTGAAGGATTCAATATCGATCTTTTCATGCCGATAGCTTGAGAAGGTTGATCTTTGTTTGTGAATCCTACATTTGCATATCATGTTCATGCATTGATGAAACCACTGAGCTTGGTGCGAATTGGTGCCATGGGTTGATGAGCTTGGAGTGGAGCTGCCTTCTTCATGAATGACCGATTGCCTTGCTAATGGAAGTTGCACAAAGGGGTAAGAAAGCTGCCACTTAGTCTAGGACTTAGTGATTGAGCTTGTGTGCTGAGTGCCCTCTTTTGTATTGAACTTCTGATTTAGTGGATTGCCTGGTCAGCTGGATAAACCCCCAGTTTTTACCCTTTGTGGTTTTTCTGGATGAACATCTTGTGTGCATTTGTCTTCCTTGTTTGTGTTGTTATGCTTACTAACTCACTCATCTTTTAAACACAAATATGTACTGTAGATATATGCTTAAAATTGATATATGCCTTATATAACTGTTTAGCTAATCACACACCACTGTAGTTGTGGATAACACTGGGATGCCTATTGTGATGGGTCCTCTGAGTGTATAGGATGTCACTTGATCCTTGGTGTGTTCGATTTGTGTTGTTTACTGAAGTGATTTTTGGTTTTTAGAAGTCAATGTGGAGTTTCATATTTTTGTTACTGGACCGTCTGAGTTGTGTTTGGTTGACTAGTTCGTGAGTGATCACATAAACCAAAAATTGGGGTCCGATCACTGAAAGTGAAATTAATCAAGTTAATTGAGTGAATAGATCACCTAAATTAAACTTTCACCTTGCTCGGGGGTAAGGCATCGTAAGTATGCCAGGGAGAAACCCCACTTGTATAACTTGTCGTTAATAATGGTGTACCGGAAAGCTCTATGGCGGAGGCGCCAAGCCTCAGTCTTGTCCACGGGTGGGTTCCCATGCTTAAGAAATGCAAGGAGAGGATCTATCCAACTAGCTTGTTGCTCAGACTAGCAGACTTCCATAACATCAGTGCTGCGCTGAGGTAAGAACTCAACCGGGACAGACCTCCCGGCTTCATGGTCAACCGCCGAGGCAAGGCGAGCTAGGGCATCTGCCCTCTCATTGTCTACCCTAGAGATTTGTATGAGCTGGTATGCTGAGAATTGATTGAGTAGGCTTTGAACTTTGGTGAAGTAGGCGGCCATGCGCTCACCCTTGGTCTGGTATTCCTGCGTGACCTGGTTCACCACAAGTTCAGAATTGCTGTAGATTCTGAGTTGCTCAACGTCCATATGTAGTGCCAAAGATAAGCTAGCAATGAGGGCCTCATACTTAGCCTCATTGTTAGACGCCTGGAAGCCGAATCGAAGAGCATACTCAATGGTGGTCTGGTCAGGGGCGATCAAAACAACTTCGGCTCCACTGCCCTGTTGATTAGAGGATCCATCAACATATAAAGACCAGATTGGGCGATCCAACCTGATTGCTGGAGTAGAAGAAGTTGGTGGGTCGGTGGTCGACACAATGGCGGAGGAGGGCTCAGCCTCGGGTAGGAATGTAGACTCTGAAATGAAGTCTGCAATGACTTGTCCCTTGATCGCGGGCCGTGGGCGGTAGGAAATGTCGAATTCGCTCCGCTCAATGGACCATTTGATAAGTCGGCCAGAGACCTCAGGGCGCTGCAATACTTGCCTAAGCGGTTGATTGGTGAGAACCACGATAGGGTGAGCTTGGAAGTATGGGCGAAGGCGCCGGGCTGATATGACCAAGGCAAGGGCTAATTTTTTTATCTCTGGGTATCTGGTCTCAACATCTTGCAGTGCCTTGCTAGTATAATACACCGGGTGCTCCACCCTATCCTCAAGTGGAATTAGAACTGAGCTGGTGGCTGTCAGGGAAACAGACAAGTAGAGGAGTAGCCCTTCCCCTGGCGCAGGTTTAGAGAGTAGAGGTGATTTGCCCATGTACTTCTTTAGATCCTGGAAGGCCTTCTCACACTCCGGAGTCCAGTCGATGTATTTTGTCCGAGCCTTAAGGGTGTTGAAGAATGGGGCGCAACGGTCGGTGGCCTTGGATATGAATCGTGTCAAGGCGGCGACCCTGCCCGTTAGGCTCTGCACTTCCTTCTGAGTCCTGGGAGATTGCATATCGATCAAGGCTTTCATTTTTTCAGGGTTGGCCTCGATCCCCCTTTGGCTTACCATGAAGCCAAGGAATTTTCCCGAAAATACACCGAACGTGCACTTGGCAGGGTTCAGGCGTATTGGTACTTCTTGAGCACGGAAAACATCTCAGAAAGTTTGTGGACGTGGTCTTCTGCCCGGACACTCTTGACAAGCATGTCTTCCACATAGATCTCCATGGACTTACCAATATATTCTGAGAAAATGGAGTTGACCAAACGCTGGTAGGTGGCCCCGGCATTTTTGAGTCCGAAAGGCATGACTTTGTAATAATATAGACCCCTGTCAGTAATGAAGGCCGTATTGTCTTGGTCGGAGCTGTGCATAAGGATTTGGTTATAGCCGGAGTAGGCGTCCATGTAACTAAGGAGTGCATGACCTGCTGTGGCATCAACCAGTTGGTCAATTCGAGGAAGAGGAAAACTATCCTTGGGGCAGGCCTTGTTGAGGTCGGTGAAGTCGACGCACATCCGCCACTTGCCATTTGATTTTTTGACCATCACAACATTGGCCAGCCAATCATGGTAGGAAACCTTGCGGATGAAACCAATTTTCTGTAACTTGTCGACTTCTTCCTTCATAGCAGCATAGATTTTGGGCTTGTACTGCCTGAGCTTTTGGCGGACGGGGCAGTGCCGCGGATTAAGACTTCGGCATTGACACGAAGGAAGTTGATGAGTTCACCTCGGAGAGCAATACTGAGCTGGGTTCCGACCCGTACCTTGCGGTCCGGGTAGGCAGGTGAGATGAGAACGTCTTCCACATGATTGTCATCTGGTTGGGCGATAGCTCTGAAAGATGAATCACGAGGATCTTCGGGAGGATCCGGGGTAGGGCAGATGGGGGAAACAGAAACAGCCATAGAGGGCTTTGCCTCTTTCTTCTTCTTGACGGAAGTCGTATAGCAGGACCTGGCTGACACCTGATTGCCTTTGACTACCCCCGTGCCACATGGGGTCGGGAACTTGATCAAAAACAAGTGAGTGGAGATCATAACCTTCAGTTGGTTAAGGGCTGGTCGTCCCAGGATGACGTTGTACGCTGTGGGGCAGTCGACCACCAAAAACTGAGTAGTTGTGGTAGCGGACGAAGGATACCTCCCAAGGGTGAGTGGAAGGTAGATCCCATCAAGAGGGGTGACTATATCGCCCGAAAAGCTAAGTAAAGGAGTGACCGACCGGTCAAGCCTCTCCTGGGCAATCGCAAGAGCTGTGAAGGTGAAGGCGAAAAGGATGTTGATGGAGCTACCACAATCGACAAGGATCCGTGCCACGTCGAAATTAGCTATGGTGGCCTCAATGACCAAAGGGTCATCGTGTGGAAAGATTAAATCACGTTCCTCTTCCTCAGCAAAGGAAATGGGCGACCACCCGAGCTTAGGAGTCTTTTTTCCACGGTGGAAGGCTACAGCCATAACGCCGGAGCATTGCTGAGCACTTCGGGCGTATTCCTTCCTAGCCCTATTGGAGTTGCCAGCGAGGGTCGGGCCCCCACAGATGGTATTGACCCGCCCCCGTCGTTGTCCTTCGGTCTTGGCCTTCTCAGTTGCCTCCTTGTCTACAAAACTATCGAGCTTACCTGCCTGTACCAAAGTTTATATTGCCTCCTTAAAGGCTCTGCATGCCTCGGTGTCATGGCCATGGTCATCATGGTAAAGGCAAAAAAAGTTCTTGTTAGCCCGGTATCGCGTTTGTGGTGGGCGGGGTGGGAGCTTAGGAAGTATGTCCTTGATTTGGGGATACAATTCTGTATGAGTAACAGTGAGAATTGTATAGACTTTGAACTTGGAGGCATAGGATGTCTGATAAGTTTCTTCCCTTCGTTGTCCTCCGCCTTTACCATCACCAAATTGTTTCTTGGTGAATTTATTGAACTTTTTCCCGGACCCCCCATACTGGTTACCCGAGTAGGGCTTCGGCTGGGTGGCACTATGATGGCCTGGTCAGTATTTGGGCGATCTATGGTAGGCGGCTTCTTTCCATATGTTTTAAATTCAGCCTTGGCATAGGCAATGGCTTCTTGCATGAGTTCCTTGTAAGTGTGCGGATTGTGGCGGTTGATTTCAAACAGGAAGTCCCACTCTAGGAGACCACCCTTGAAAGCAGCGAAGGCTACCTTCTCATCACAGTCGCGACATCGAGATCGTTCTAGCTGAAATCGAGTCAGGTCATCCGTGGTGTAGATTCTATCGGTCTGGATGATATACTGGCCTAGGAAGAGCTCTCGGAGCTCGTTGGAACAATCAACCGAGCCCGGAGGAAGTTGGTAGAACCAGTCCCTTGCACTGCCAGAGAGGGTGGAAGGGAAGATTCGACACTTCGTAATGTCATCAACACCTTTGGATTTCAGGGCTGACCGGAAACTCATGAGGTGGTCATATGGGTCTTCCTTCCCCGTATATGGAGTTATCTTGGGAGGCCGAATGTCGCCAACTGGAGTAGTGGACAAGATGCGAGTTGTGAAAGGTCCAGGCAGCTCCCTTGTTTCTAAAGATGGGTGCCCACCCCGACTTCCCCCCTCCATTCTTCTCAGGCGCTCACTGATGTCTATGAGAAGTTGTTGGAGCTGGTTTGGTGGAAGAGAGCCGCTGTTACCGGAGTCAGCGACTTGTTCACTTGTGAAAGTGTCATCTTCTGCGCGGCGCCCAGCCGAGAAGACCTGCTCTTCTCCCTGTCGTCGCTTATGACGAGGAGCCTGCTCTTCCTCCAAGTCTTTGGGACGTGGGTTGGATTCGCCCCGGTTCGTCCGCTGCTCTTCTCGCCGGGAGCAGTTGTCGTCGAGCAGATGACGACAGTCCCGATAAATGTGGGACTCTTCAGAGCGGGTAGGATGCTCGTAAGATCGAGCCCGGCTGACCGGGTGGACAAGTCTCTTTTGGAAACCTGAGAGGGGGGGCGGCTACCTTCCCCTGCATCCGGCTGACGCGAAACATTATGGTCCCTTCGGAGGGGGTTATTCTTCTCACCACTTCGGAGAGTGGTGTGTTCGTCCCTGTCGTGGGGGTTCCTCCTCTCACCACTCCGGGGAGTGGTATGTTCTTCCATGTCGCGGAGGAGTCGCTCATACAGCTGTGTTGTACCCTTTTGGAGGTCGAGATGTTCCTGGGTTCGTTGGAGCTGAGCCTTCAATCGTTGGATGTATGTCTCCTGATCAGATTCGGCAGTCTTCTTGCCTCGCTTGTCACCCAGCGGGGTGTTGTCGACTTGGTCGAGGATAGGGCCTCCGTCAGACATTGTGGGGGTCGGAAGCTCGGAAGCTCGGAAGCTAGGAAGCTCGGAAGCTCGGAAGCTAGGAAGGTCGAAAGCTCGAAAGGTTTTTGCACCTCAACTGAGGGTAGAGAATTCAATGGGGAAAAGTTGTAACTTTCCCACAGACGGCGCCAAACTGTTGATGCTCAAAAATGGTAAAGCATTCAACGTCGAGTCGAACCACGTAGGCCCGTTGACCCACCACCGAGTGGATGACACGTCGAAGTGGGGCAGGAACGAATAGCTGGGTCCGACTGGTGAGTAATGAGAGAATGATATCCAAAGCACCCTGCGCAAGTACACAAAAGTGAACGGGAAGGACACCGGTGTGGTGCCGGCCAAAGCTCCTCCAACGCTCAAGTCAGTGTTCAGAGAGATCTGAGAGCAGAATGAGTGAATAGTGTAATATTGATTGAATTGTCCTTTTGTGATCAGAAAGTACCCCTTTTATAGTACCTTTGGAAGAGTGTCAACCAATCCCGTGACGACACGTGTCCCTTGTGATGACTTGTACTGTAAGAGCGCCACGTGCCACCGGTCTCGAGGATCCGAGTGAGTTGACACAGGTCGGGAGCCCAGGGGGCTTGAGCTTGGGAGGCCGGAGCCTAAGAGGCCGGAGCCCAGGGGGCCGGAGCCTATGAGGCCGGAGCCTAGAAGGTCGTGGCCTAGGAGGCCGGAGCTTGGTAGGTCAGGGGCTAGAAGCCTAGGAAGGGCTTAGGCCCAAACAGCATGATGTTAAGCCTTGTGTGACTTGTCGTTATGCTCAGACGATTAATCATACGAACAAACCCAAAAAAAGATAAACTGGAGTCCACAAGGAAATTGAGAGAATTCTCAAAGAGTTTTATTGATAAAAATACTAAATAATAGAAAGCATACATGAGGGTTCTATTTATAGGGCTAAGGAGGTGGTGAGATGTACTTAATTTCCGATGTGAGATATTGAGGTTTCCTTGTGCACCAAGAATAAAATAGGAAAATAAATAACAAAATTCGGAAAGAACTTAAAGTGCTATTTTGGACTAGCAAACGACATTATTTGGCCTAAAATGCCCAAATTCTGTTGGTTACACTCGTCTCGCGATTCTCTTCAATTGGATATATAACTAGACCATATTCTAACTCCATACCATCTTTCTCCAAAAATCAAAATTTGTCTTTCTTGGACTTGCGACGTCGAACACTTCTACACCAAGTTACGCCATCCCGACATATCTAGAAAAACAACCTTCGATCTTATCCAATAGCTCATAACCTTCTTAAGCTGTAATTTCTCAACTTTGAACTCTTTTTCCTAACTTTGAATCACCTTAATTTCTTTAACTTTTTGGGTATGAATTGACCCATCTCTTGTCCTACATCATTATGCTTTGAGTACTCCTGAATTTACATGTGATAATGCTTGAATAATTGACACAAGTGCATCAAATCATATGACTTGTGATCGCTATGTGTTCCAACATTTGTCTTCTCATTGGCCAAAGTCATTTATCACTAACGCTAATGGTGTCTCCTCTCCAGTCGTTGGAGTTGGTACTATTTCCTTATCACCTTCTTTATCTCTCTCCAACACTTTGTTTGTCTCATCACTTAATTGTAACATTTTATCTGTCAACCAATATATTAACCAAATCTTATACTTGTATTGCCACATTTTTTTTCTCACTTACTGTGTTTTCCAGAATATTCATACCAAGTAAAAGATTGGAATTGGTAAACGAAGGGGTGGATTGTACTATATGGATTGTGGTTTCACAGGATCCGAAGGTAATGGTGGCGTTACTCGTCATTAGAGGTGTCAAACGGGTCGGGACGGCCCGAGCACGACACGGGCCAAGCACGGTAAGGGCACGAAATGGGCCCGAATTAGGCACGACTATTTTAACATAGTTTTTTTTTTCATTTTTAGAGAATTTTTCAATAAAAGTATTCAATTTTCATGAAAAATAATGTTAATATTTAATTATAAATAAGAAAAAAAAATAGCATAAGATTAGTTTTATCACTCTAAAAAATAAAAATAAAAAAAGGTCCGTGGGCCGGCCCGTTTAAGGCACGACACGAGCATGAATGGCCCGCGGGCCGTGCCGAGCTTAAGTCTTAATTATATAGGTCGGCTCGAGCACGGCACGAAAGTACGATGAATTCAACTTAAACGGGCCGGGCTCGAGCACGGCACGAAAGTACGATGAATTCAACTTAAACGGGCCGAGCTCGAGCACGGCACGAAAATACGATGAATTCAACTTAAACTGGCCGGGCCGGCCCGTTTGACACCTCTATTCATCATATTAGTGCTCATTCTTTGGATAATAAGAGAAAGATTTGGTTATAGCATCGACGATTAGGTTATTCATCATTCAGCTATCTTCGGAAGTTATTTCTTACATTATTTGCTTTAGAAATTATTTCCTACATTATTTGCTAGATTTATTCTTTCCGATTTTTCCTATGCTACTTGTGTTTTGTCCAAAAGCCATCCCTGCGGTTTTTTATCCCAGTAGGAAATGGATCCCCTGCCTTGCTTCCCTGCAAGGCAGCTACCATGCTCAAATCTGAGCCCTTGAGCATGGTAGCTGCCTTGCAGGGAAGCAAGGCAGAGGATCTTCTTCCCATTTTTTCTTCAAATGTTTGCATCAATGTCTCTGTCGTCAGCTTTAATTCCGAAGATAATCAGTTTCAATGTATGTTCAAATTTGGGACAAGGCAGACCCACGAGTCCACTACCACCGGTGCATTCCACGTGATTTTGGCACAGAGTCTATTGCCTTATCTGAAAATAATAAATCTTAGGCCCCACCACCTTTCGTCCACCTTCCATTCATTAATGCAGAGGTTTCTTCCATCGTTAATCCAAACTAATTGCATATTTTCAAGCTAATTGAATGAATAAGGGCCACGTTTTTTTTTTCTTTTTCTATATACCAAACGACTGAAATGAGCAGTTATACCCCAACTAAAAAAATAGGTATATACTTTTTTGCTGAAAAAATCTTGACATCAAATACACTAACCTTTTTTTTTTTTTTTTTGAAGTTATAATTTCCCTCGTTTTACAAAACAATTAATATATATATATTTTAAAAAGAAATTTTTTTTTTCTCTTATATATATATACATGTATATGTAGGGTTCCATTCTTAAGAGGGATCATTTTTTATAAGAAACAAAGGGGACCGCATTTGTTGCAGATATCCCGCAATATGGTATAATGGTGTAATGATATGAACTTAATTTCTAATTTGTAGATCCATATTTAATAGTCGTTTATGCAAAAATCAGTGAAATTAAAAATCGTTGAACCATTTAATTCTCATTATTATATATTATTTCATAGTTTATCGAAATCACTATATAAATTCGTCTATTTATATTGTCATTGATGACTAAATAATTTCAATTTAATTGATTTATTAGTAATTAAGTGTGATCTTTTAATGAAGACCTAAAAAGTAAATAATATATATCATTATATTACATTGAACGTTTAGCCCACGTGTGATCCTGTTTTGTTATGATCAAAAGAAATTTCTCTTTTGAAATTTTTCCTATATCTATATAATAAAATAGAATGGTTTTTAAATTATCTTCGAGTTCGAATGACTGAGATTGTTTCGACTTAAATTTAATAGTCGGATATCTATTTTTCAAATTTACTTTCCGTCCATGAGAATTAGTTTTCCGCCTCTCACTCTTTAATTAATTTTCGTCTCTCTCTCCTTAATTAATTTTTTCAATTTTACTTTCCGTTATCTATTAAACTGATTATGCTTGTCAAAATATCGGTGTTTGTGTAATAGAAAGAGTCACTTCATATTCGCGGGAGTGAGTGTGGAGAGGCTAGTATATATATATATATCATTTATCTAACTTATTATAAATAAATAAGATTAAAAGTGGAGATTAGACAAAATAACACTGTTATATCAATTATTCGGAGACCAAAATTTTATAAAAATAAATTGTTGAGTATAGAAAATGTATTCTATTATTGCTTGGAATTGTCACATAGCTAGCTAAAATTGAACAAAAGAAAACAAATGGAGCGACATAATTAAGTGAGACAGGTGCAGCACTTGGTGGATATATATATAACATCATCCACTAGTACTTCACTTGGTGGCGTTTCTGGTCCTGACTGACGGTAAGGACGATGGATTGAGCCTGTTCTCCAAACATGCACCATACTATATATCTATCTATATATCCATCTATTTCATGTAACACAGCAGCCGACATTGATGTTAACCCCTAAACACTTATCAAGTACACACGTTCATGCATATATATCACAATATTACATGTCCTTATTGTACCTGGATATAGCAAAATAAATAGCTATCACTGTTAATCTCCATGTATAAGGGCTACTGGGCTAGCTAGCTAGCTAGCTATTTAGTTATTTTTATGAAATCGAATATTATATACCTTGAGAAAGCTAGGGAAAATATTATACAGTATTATACCAGTTCGATCAGAACTTAATATAAAAGAAAAGCGATCGATGGTGCCATGCAGTAAGCGCTTTGTTCTTGCTACTTTTATATTGCTTTGCTTCATCTCTGTAACTACTAGAGGTAACTACTTTAAAATTTAATCAAGTACAGAATTTTTTATCTTCATATAATTCATTATTCATATATCCTGCGTTTTAATTAAGCAAAAAGTGTCATTCTAAATTGTGTGTTATGGTTCTTTTTCCTTTTTTCTTTTGGTTTAATTACTTGGATTAATTGGCAGCACGGAGATTAAGAGTGACTAGTAATAGAAGTACTGATGATCAACAGAAGGGCATCCCAAACCAAGATGAAGATGCAGAAGGTGTTGTTGACATGAGTGAGTCCGAATTAATGGCTATGGATTATACTCCAGCAAAAAGGAATCCTCCCATTCATAACTGAGAAGCCAACTTTTTTTGCGAACGGCCGGTCAATTCAAGCTTCTCTTTCTTCCAACTTTATTTTACAGTTTGTAATTGAGTATATATATATATGTGTGTGTGTGTGTGTATATATATATAATTTGACAAAAATGCTCCAAAGTATTGAATGAGAATTAGAGAACTAGTTCTATTGATTGAGAATGCACACTGTGAGACCCGAAATATTTTTCTAAATTATTTTGGAGAAAATGATATGCCTATTGAAAATGATATATATGCACAGAAATTAAGTTGATTACTTTGTACAAATGCCTATATATTGGAAACTGGTTTTATACCAAATTATCCAATAGTGACATGTATGAACTCTACTCTAACTATTTTCAGTAAGCGATCTAATTCAACTCTTTTCATAAGTTATTAGTTGTGTTTTTTTTTTTTTGTTACATTGAAGGGAATCGAACCCTACCTAATCTTAACTCTTATCTCACTTACGTACCCTCACCACTTGCGCTAATCCCAAATGACTTCATAAGTTAATTGCATGTTCTGAATTGATCATTAATGTTAGTACAAATTTATCATGACAATTTTCTTGATGTGAAGAAAATTAGCTAATTTATGGACTAATCATATATATCTAACTAATATTAATAAAGTTTGGTATTCATGTATTATATTATATATTGTTTTAGAGCATCTCTAGTTTTTTCCTTATATTTTTCTTCAATTTGAGAATAATTAGGGAAAAAAGTTAGATTTGGGGAAAGACTCTAATGCTAAAGTTAAAATTTTCCCTATATATTTTTTTGTTTGGATTTTTAGTCTAAAATCTTACTATTGGAGGTTTGTGGAGAGTTTGAGGAGTCTCATTCATTTAACTTGATTTATGAAAAATTTTAAGTAATAGTTGGAACTCTATTTTATATCATTTTTTTTCAAATTTAAATTTGGGGGAAGGTTTAGAGAATGACCGGATATGCTCTTATACTAGCAAATTGTGATATATGCCAACACATTGGATATTTCATATAGTATTAATTCATAAATATTCATAGTAAGATCCAAAAATTAGTAGGAATACAAATTAAAAAGCATCCCCCACGTGCAGTAAAACAAAAACTTATGATAGTGTAGTGGGTGGCTGGGTGCTATTGTGCTGGAGATCGACCCACTGTGAAAGAGAGTGAAACATATCTCCATCATTTCTTCTATTATGAGCAATCTCAACTTCCTTAACTTGCGTGCTTTGTTGGGCCTTCTGGCTACGTATTGGACCTTAGAGCACATAATTAGCCATATTCAGCCTCTTCAAGTGGGCTAGTTTAGTATAATTTATTAATTTTTTAAGGTTTGGCATTAACTCAAATTTTGAGAGAACGGATTAGAAGAGAATTATCTCTCAATTCAAGTTCATCCTCTCTTTGTGCGACTCTATCCTATAGTCTTTCAGTAGGTCACTAGCTCAAAAGTACAATTCTTCTTGGTTGAAGATGGAGAATTGGAGATGAATAAGTTTCAGTAGAGAAAAAGAAGTGTCCCACACTAAAAAAGAAATGAAGCGTAGTTCATGCTAACATGTAGAAGAAAAAAAAACGTGAATATAGTTGAGCAAGAGGATTTTTATAAAGGACACGTGGCATTTTGTGTTTAAAAGCTTAATTGGATAGGTTAGGAGAATATTAGATTAGGAGAGAAGCCAAATCCGAATTAGACTGATTATTTTGGGAAGTGTGGGTAAATGAACGTGGTTTTAAATTTATTTCTTTTTCCTGATAATTTGGTGAATTTTTTGTAAAAGTTACCATAAAACCACATTATTCTCAACTTGATATGTTATGGTCAAAAATGTCTCAGGCACGTATAAGGCTGAGATTTGATCCATATCATTGATTAATCTGAGTGTATGTAGGGCATGCTGCTAAGTAAGATCGTACTTGAAACGAGTACAAAATGATTGAAAGGATAAAAATAAAATAGAAGTAAAATAAAAGACGTTTATGGTTGGTTATTTTCAATGCCTGGGCATTCTAGGACTTTAAGTGCTAAAAATTAATGTGTGTGTTTGTTGGTGATACTAATACACTACAACAAAATTAAGCAAAGGCAACCAATTTTTTTTTTTTTGTAGGCATAGAGGCAACTGTCATTGTTGTTAGTTTGTATTGTCCCTTGCCACACTGCAGTCACCATATAGCATGATGGATGTTGGTGTTGGGGTGGCAAAGGAGCTAAGGCCACCCACATGTAAGAATGGTGGAAGCTTCTGTCAAAACCTGTCATGTCAGTCTGCAAGGTCTAGTCCTCACCAATGCTGCAGTTAGTGGGTTTCACTTGTTCACCATCTCTATTGAGGTTGCTATATTGGTGGAGGATTGAGATTATTAAATAATGTTATGTCATGGTTTCTTCTACTATCTTGTTAAAAGTGGGTATGAATGCTCACTAATTCCAACCATTGCTTGTTGCACTCCCACCTTATTGGTCTTAGTTTCTGATTTGGTTTCAGTTATTAAATATCCTCCACCATGCAAGAACTTTGGTGACTATTTAACTTAGATTGAGAATGCATTTTCCCACCAAAACGATTGCTGCAGTGGGTTTGAATGTACTGCATTGTCCAATTAATCTTTCATTTGCAATAGTCCGAATATGTATTTTTCAGTTCCAGTGTGCTCTTATAATACTAAGGATGCTTGCAATGGCTGTTACACCACATTATTCATAAAATGTGGAAAGCCTACACTAATATTGGAGCAAACATGCTTAACTTTCAGTCCAGCAATCCCATTAATAGGAGGGGTATGTAGCAGAACCTCAATGCCATATTAGATAAATAAAAAACCAAATAATTGACAACTCAAGTTACACAGTTGAACCCACACAGTCTTTCTTCATTGATGCAAATACAACTTGCTATATACATTGAAATTGCATGTTTAATTCAAGTAGCGGTTCAAGTGCATAGTTACAACCATTCTAATATCCTTTCCCCATACTTTTCACAATTTCTAAAACAAAATGAAACATAGATATCAAAAACAACAAAAGCATAATCACTAGCTGCGCAACACAATTTAATATGATCCCAACCATTCATCCACACTTCCAAACTTGGTGATATATATCATAGTCTAAACCATAATATAACCCACCAAGTTTCTAATTCTATCACAAAAGTTGTTCAAAATACCAGCACTATATTACTCAAAACAACAAAAAGTATTCTTACTGACAGCCATGATTTCTTTTGCTATGTCGATCAGTTGTGTTGTGACCTTCCAACCCCGCTTCTTGAAGCGCCTGCATCTCCCGCAGCACCATCCTCTGCTCCCATTTCATTCCTAGCATGTTGTTGCACCAACTGTTGGGGACCAGCCATTCCTGCTCTAGAAAATGGGATAATCACACCTGGCAACTGTGGAAGGTGGAAGGAATTTGTGCCAGTCTGAACTGGGGGTGCCAAGTATGGAGTGTTGCCGGTGCTTGTGCCAATGTTGCCCCTTAAGTAGATGTCTACAGCTGTGGTAAGCCTCTCATTCAAGTTGAAATCCATGTGGGATTGCTGCCTTTGAATGTTCAATATATCTTGAGTGTTTACCATTGCAATCCTCTAGATCAATATTATAAACTCTAGATCACTGCCAAATAAGATTTCTATTATGAAAAAAAGTGATGTAGGACAAGAAAAGGTTTTGAAGAATGAAGACCGGACCGCCCCATTGAGGTCCGATCCTCCAGAACCTCCCCTAGTGAAAATAGAGCTCAAGTGTAATTTTCCCTGCTAGAGGTCCGATTTTCCAAATAGAGGTCCGGACCTCCCTGCATGAAATCTCCATTTCAAGCTGCGTCGTCTCTGGAGGTCCGGTTCTCCCAAGCAACGTCCGGACCTCCCTTCGTGCAAATTCCATTTCACAGCTGCTACCTTCACTGGAGGTCTGGTCCTCCAGTGTAGGGTCCGGACCTTCTTCCCTCATAATTTTGGCTCTCTGTTTTTTTTCTTTTCCTTTCTTGAGCCAAATATGCCTAACTTGGTGATCTGAAGCTTTTTCTCCTTATATATATATATTGCTTAGGGAGATTAATTAAACTTCTTATATCTTTGAGTTAAAGTTCTCTAATGTGTGTTGCTTCTTAATATATGCTAGAGCGAAGACAAATTATTGAAAATGGCATACAATCAATTAATCTTCAGGATATGTCATAAGTGTAGGGAATATGTCATACCTTACAATGTAAAGCTTCACAACCTATTCACAAAAGCCAGGATGATTTCCAGCTCCATTCCCTCCTTCACTTCAGCTTCAGGTCGACAAAGGAAGATTTCATTACTTGATTATTCAGATCATGCGCTACCTGCTCTTTTCTCTGGTTTAACCAAATACAGTTGGTTTCCCAGTCAAAATCTGAGCTCACTAGGTGCTTTCGGGCTTTGATCTCCCTTCTAATCTATCAGTAAATCAAAGTGTGCTTTTTTCCATCTCTTGCTTAGCTTGGATCTGCGCTTAATGGCTGGCTCTCCTCAGTACCAATGTGTAGAGCAGTAGATGCAGATGATATTCTCTCTGCAAAGTCTCTTGAGTATAGCAGTAGGTTTACCTGCTTTACTGTAGCCTTGTGAATGCTATTGTAAATATCTTAAACACTTTATGAAGGATTTCCTTACTGTATATAGTATCCCTTAAAGCCTGCCAGCAGCCACAAGTGGTTGGCACCTTATCAAGTCAGTCATGGGTAAATGTGATTCAAACCTACTAAGCACCATTAGAAGGAGGGAAAATATTGAGCATGGGCGGGAGATGCCTTTTTAAGTTTGTCTCACAGGTTGATTAGCTTGTTTTATTGCAATATTTACTGACTCCATAGTTGGATTTGGAATTTATGATAAAAAATGGAAAAAATGGTTACTGTTTTGTACAATTTGGGTTGGTTATAGTACAACCCCAAGTAAATTGGTGGTGGTATTTGTGTGTGCTGGCCCTTTTTTAGTCCCTAAATTAACTAAACCCCTTTTTTAGTTTAAATTACATGAGTGCCACAATAACATCAACTAATCAAAACCATTAGTTGCATATGGAATCACTGTTCATGTCTGACTTAATATGATAATCACTAATAATTAACATTAATGAACAACCACATTAGCAATTGGCACCCCCCCCCTTAACTTTAGTGGAAATCATTGGAGGCCTTAGGCCAAAATTGTTGTAGTGTAATAAAAGTGTAACGGCCGGATCCTCAACCAAGAAAATAAATTAAATGAAATCCAGATCTGGATGATACTCATTGGTAATCTTGACCATAAATCTAGCCATAGAAGGAAGATAATAAACTCAAATAATAAAGAAAAGAGACTAATAATAAATACTTATGATTGATAAACAAGTATCTCCTTAGGGCATGAGATGTTGAATAAATAATTGAGGGTAATGGGAATCCTAAATGGTCTGCTATGGTGGGTGTAGAGTAAATTATTGACAGGTGTAGTGTAAATGAAACTCCTGGTTTGGTATGGTGTAACATTTGAGTTATGTTGGGATTGCTACAGGATTAGAATAATATAATGTCTTAGGGTTTACTAATTAGAATAATGTATTTATTGTAGTTTAGACACTGATTTTGTTGTACTTTAGGGTTTACTACTTAGAATAATGTCTTTATTTTTGCATGTTGTACATTAGTGCATGTGACTTTGAACACTGTTAATAAGCATAACATGACTTTATTTCTGGCAGGTAATCCAGACCATTTCACTTTAGAATTCACCATGGTGGTAGACTATTGAACTTAAATGCTGATGGTAGTGGAAAGAGATATGTTGGTAGCATGATCACTTGGGGGGATTATGCTAACATTGACTATATGTCTTTACGGGAGATGTGGTGTATTTCCGTCATCCAGGGAACCTAAATACTGGTGCACAACATGTAGTGCATGAACCAAAGCCAATACAATTGTCTGATGGCTCTGAACCAGAGGTTAATGCTGATGAGGGACTATGTGAGAATGAGGCATTTAGAGAGTTTGATGCAGAGCCATCAGTCAACCAACAAGGAGAGGTACATGATACTGATTTTGGGGAGGTACATGTTGGAGGTTATGAAGATGAGAATGCCGAGGTGCCTGAGGAGGAACGTGATGAAGGAAGAAACTCTGCAAGTGAGGATGAAACAAATGAGGATGATTTTGATTATGTGGATACTGACTATCAGCAGAGTGAAGATGAAACAAATTGGGATGATGATGTGGACCATGAGGTTCATAGTGGTGATGATGGTGGAGGTTTTGGTGAGTTTGACTCTGAGGACATGGCTGATTCTGACAACATGGGGAGTGTACAAAGTTCATCACATGACTCTGAAGAATATGATGTTCCAAAGAAGAGACCTAGGGTAAAGCCACCAAGGCTTATTGTTTTTAGAAAAGATGTGGATATGAAAGATCTTAAATTTACATTGGTTCAGTGTTTTGTATCTATGGAGGTCAAAGAAGCTATCAAGGAATACTCCATATTGAATGATAGAGAGCTAAGTTTTAAGAAGAACCATGCAAAGTGGTGTAGAGTGGTGTGTGCATCACACTGTTCTTGGCATATCCATGCTGTCAAGGATAACAAGAGTGACAATGTGATTGTGAGACAGTTCCTTGATGAGCATACTGGCACAGGTCCTAGATATAATTGTCATATCAATGCAAAATGGTAGGTTAAAAGATATGGGGATGATTTTAGGACCAATCCTAAATGGGATGTTGGGGTTTTCCAAGAGCAAATCTTGAAGCAATTCAATGTAGAGGTTACTAGGACAGTGTGCTACACAGCTAGAAGGCTTACCTTTAAGAACATTCAGGGACAGATTAAGGAACAATTTGGCATGCTGTGGGATTATGCTGAGGAGTTACAAAAGAGGAATGAAAACACAACTGTCAAGATTCAAAGTAACCTTCTTCCTGGGGATCAACCACAGTTCCAGAGAATGTATATATGCTTTGGTGCAAGCAAGAGGGCCTTTAGTGATGGATGTAGACCTGTGATAGGTATGGATGGGTGCTTCCTTAAGAGACCTCACAAGGGGCAGCTTTTGACTGCCATATGGGTGGATGCTAACAATGGAATGGTTTCATTGGCATATACAGTTGTGGAAATCGAAAAACAGAGATAGTTGGGGGTGGTTTATGCAGCACTTGATTATGGATTTGAACTTGGAGAATTCACACCATTATGTGATACTCAGTGACAAACAAAAGGGTTTAATTGATGCAGTGAAGGACTTGCTTCCCAATGCAGAACACAAGCATTGTGTCAAGCATTTGGGGGAGAACTTCAGAAAGAAGTTTCCCAGCCTCTTATTGAAAGAGATTTTTCAGAGTGTAGCAAAGTCAACTTATGAGGCAAAGTGAAGGTCAGAGATGAACAAGATGAAGGAAATAGATAGTGAGACATACAAGTGGTTTGATGATAAGCCTCCACACCATTGGAGCAAGGCATTCTTCAAAACAGAAGCAAAGTGTGATATGATTCTAAACAACCTATGCGAGTCATTCAATGCAGCAATCTTAAAGGCAAGGGACCAGCCAATACTTACCTTGCTTGAGAGGCTGAGAATGTATCTAATGTTGCTTTTTGCAAGAAGAAGAGAGCAAGCTCGGAAGTGGAAATATCAACTAGGGCCAAGGATCAGAGGCATAATCAACAAAAGAAAGAAGGACTGTTGTATGTGTAGGGCTTTTTAGTGTGGTGGAAAAAAATATCAAGCAATCACAGATGAGCATCAGTATGCAGTTGATTTGGATCTCAGAACATGCTCTTGCAGGTAGTGGGATGTAAGTGGTATACCTTGTTGCCATGCAATATCATCTGTTTGGAAGCATGACAGTGACCTTACAATTGAAGAATTCACATATGAAAAGTATCATGTTACTGCTTACCAGGCAACATATGCATCAATGATTAACCTTATGCCTTGGAAAGACCAGTGGATTAGAACAGGGAAGCCACCACTCAAGCCTCTATGCTATAAGAAGCAAGCGGGAAGACCTAAGAAAGTAAGGGCCAGAGATTCAAATGAACCAAAGAAGCCACCAAATCCAACAAAATTGAGAAAGTTTGATGTCACTATTACCTGTAAGAAATGTGGTAAGGAAGGTCACAATTTAAGGACCTGTGGGAGAGAAAATGATGTACAAAAGAAGGTACCAAACTGACTGTGTGTGCTTAACTAACATATTCATTGACTAGATTTGAAAATAACTGATGATTCTTTTTGGTGTGTGTTTTGCTTTCTGTTTGCAGGGAAAGGGGAAGGTTCAAGGTGATGGACAAGAGTAAGGCCATGACCAAGACCAGTAAGCCAAGAAGGTGATCTAAGTCAAAAGCCTTGTTATATTGTTCTCTTTTTAATTGCAGTCAGAACACATTATTTATGGACTTGAATTTGCTTGTAGGTAATAAAGAAATCCTAAATTCGAAGACTGAGGTCTAGGCATGCAATGCAGCGATCAAAAAAGGCTTCACTAAGACCACTATATGCAAATTCATCCAACCCCCAAACCAGAGAAGTGTCATCTCAACCATCATCCTCTGTGAGACCACAATCCCAACCAACATTCATTTTGCCACAAAGTTCATCACAACCTTGTACTTCAAATGTGACTGCCTCTGTGCTCCCCAAAAAAAGGTTCAAATCACCTGTCAAGAAGAAATCACTAAGGTCGAGGATTCCATGAAGCCAATACTGATATGTTGTATTATGAAATTTCTGAAATGTAGTTTGAAGTTAGGATGATCACAAGGTTTTTTTGTGCAAGTCTTAGGAATATGACCACAAGGTTTTTTTAAGTTGTACTACTGCTTTTGGGTTAAACATTTTACTTTCGGGTTGGAATTCTGTTTGTGTGAAGTTGGTTAAACATCTTACTTTTGGTTAAACATTTTACATTGTCATGATTAGTTATATGTTGTACTGAATGAGATGACAATGTATGGAACTATTTTTGGCTTCAAGTGGTTTGGAATGCTTTCCTTTGAATGCATATATAACATGTCTAATTTGATTTTTGGTGTTGCAAAATAAATGGTCAATTCTTCCCTTTAAGAGGTTTATATGTTTATCTTCAATTCAATTTGATACAATCCAACAAAAAAAGGTACCAAGACCAGCAAATTGCCAAAATATCCTTTCATTTAAACTTAAACATTGCCATTACAATATAAGGCAATCTGAAATGTCTGGCCATACACAACACAAAAGCAGATGGCCTTAATCTATTCCATTCAATCCAAAACAGATAGTCTTGATCTATTCTATTCAACCCCAAAATATTAACAACCCGAAAACACAAAAACCCCAAAATATTCCATTCAACATTTATGGTCCATTGCTTTTGCCATTCATCCAGGAAAACACAAAAACCAACTAAGACAATATCAAACAAAACCAGAGCTTCTTCACCCTTGCTTAACCTCGATCAACCTGTGTCTCCAGCAAACTTTGTTTCCTTAGCAATCCAGGTATCACTTGCCTTGACCTTGCACACATGGGAGGATCAACCCATCTGAAAAAATAACATCCTCCCTTGGGTTTCTGCAAATAAAAACATAAATTACTTACCTAAAAAACTCATAGTAATCTACATGTGTAACGAAAATCAAACAAACACATAACTTTTATACACCCTACCCTGGAACAGCCATCAAATCTTCTGCCAGGGTTTGTATCAGTCCAAGCCGTGATCCTTGCAGCTAGAAAACCACAATAGCAGTACCTCCGACCCACCGGTTCCATCATCACACGTATGTATGTTATTCAAAACCCAAAGCCTCTATTTTATCCTCAAATGAGCAGAATTTTGTGTTTTTATAGAGACTTAAGGTTAGATTTTAGGGGGAAATTCCAGAAAATTGGAGGGATTCAATGTTCTGTGGTGGGAAGACGAACGGGGCAGATGCTTGCAGTTGGATCTGTCTTAAAAGCATAGGGAGTGACAATTTTGGCCTTTAAAATAAGTTACGTGCAAGTCACGTCGTCTGTTTTTAACGGAGGTTGTGACAGAGGTGATGGAAAATCTCATACTGATACAAACCCGAAATATATGTCATAAACTAATACAAATCCAAACTGGTGTCCTAAATTAAGATTGACCCCAAAATACATGTCCTTTTTGAAAATTTTTCCCTTGATATTATCCCTCCAGGACTGGAACTTCTTGTTTCAACGGGCAAATTTCTTTTATTGATTTTGTATCTTTTTCATCCAAAAGTTTGATTTAGAGGGAGAAAAAGAGACAAAAATTGAAAAAAAAAAAAAAAAAAATTTCTTTTCACAAAAAAAAAAAATTATCCTTGTATTGGTAGTTATATTTTAAGTAATAGTGTCAATGTGTATGGTGGGTTAGGTCATGTTTTAAAAGTATTCCTTAGACATGAAGTTGCACCTCAAATCTTTGCTTGACAGTATCCACACTTTTAATTGGTTTTGCATGTTGGCTACAAATATATATATATACATGTTCCTTCTATTGAGGTATACCTCAACTTATTTATGTTGAGGTATACCCTATTGGGGCCCACACAAGTCATTTTGCGTTGATCCAAACCGTTTATTTTTTACATCTGCATTTATAGATCATCCTTGCAAAAAATTAGTCAAATCGGAAATCATTTACCTATCTAACTTTGATCAAATAAATGGACGAACCAAATATTTTTCAATGAAACCGTCCTTTTGTTTTATCAAAGTTAGATAGACAAATGATTTTCGATTTGACTAATTTTTTGCAAGGATGATCTATCAATGAAGTGTGAATTTTTTACTATTTTTTACGTGTGTGTGTATTTTTTACTATTTCTTCACCTTCATTTCATTTCAAAAACAAAATCATTGTGATTTTTTTTATCCTTACGGTTTATTTATGTATTTTCTTCAAGACCGAGCCAGAGAACTTGCAGACACAATTGGAGGAGATGCTTTGTCTCTTGCTGATTTGGATAATTTCCACCCAGAGGATGACATGATTCTTGCAAACACAACATCAGACACCCATTTCTAAGGTGTGCTGCTCTTCCCCTTCGGTTGCATTATAAATGGTCAGTTGGCATTATATTAAGATATGTGATCACAATTGAACATGTATATAATTGATATGATTGTTATTTTCAAAAAAATGTGGACAGGATAAGAGTGTGTTAAATTCTTATTAGTTCTCCCAACTTCTTATATAAAAGTGTTTCTTTTTTGAGAAAAAATGTTCATATATTGTTGTATAACGCAGTTAATAACTTTATGGAAACCTTTATGGATTTGAACCAAGGAAATCGGTTAGTTTGGTCTTGGGTTTCACCAGAACCAAGTTATTTATTTAGTTTTCCACTTTGGCAGAAATTACTCCTAGAACCCATGCATTGATAGTCTTGCAATAGTTGAACCTGGGACGTCTACCAAACCAAGTTACACCATCTTCTATTGATGTTTCATGTTTGACAAAGTTCACCAAATGCTATTTTTAGTGATTCATCGTTTCATCAACTTGCAGTCACTTTAAAAGGAAAGAGAATTAAGCGGCTTTCTGTTTTTGCAGCAAGCTCTGAGATCTTACTCGTTCTTTTTCGATGCCATTTACACTCCAAAAGTGACAAGACTCTTGAGGGAAGCAGAAGAATCTGGTGCCACAGTTGTTAGTGGGTTGGAGATGTTCATTGGACAGGCATATAAACAATTTGAGAGGTTCACTAGATTTCTTGGTAAGATTTACTCATAATTCTCATTCCATCAACATGGTATCTATTAGAATGTCTCTTAAAGGGTGTATTTGTTTTTTTTTTTTTTTTTTTTTTTTCTTTAACTGTTGATTGCAGCACCAAAGGAACTCTTTAGGAAAGTTATGGACAATAATAACTCTTGAGGTTTGTTTGGTTATTTATTTATTTTTTATATTTGAATTTTTTTTAGTGTAGATGATTATGTTTCACTGTCACCCATGTGTCCCAATTTGCACTATTCAATTGATGCTGCTTAAGAAATGTTTTATAGATGCTCTTGAGCAGGTTTGTGTATATCTTTCTTGACATTTCAGCACTTTTGTTTTGGGCGTTCAAAGTATTTAATTGCTTCCTTGTAGTGTTCATGCCAAGCTTAAATGCTTAATGCAACGGGATTTCATCTCCATCATAATCAGAGCAGGAAATGCAAGGCATCATGTTAGTTCTTCTATGGAACATTCAGTCTAAGGGGACAGTATAAAGGCCAGGACCATTGTTACTCTGCAATGATATTTTGTTGAGTTTTGGTTCTGGTTTTGAGTTTGGTGTATGAGTACGCATGCATTGTATTTTTTTTGTTATGAGATTATAGATGTACTCTCACAATCTAGTGGTTATGGCTGTTTTCTTTGATTTAATTGGGGTAGCTCTACTTTTTTTAAAAAATTTTCTTTTTATTCAATTTGGGTACTTGAACTTTAATCATTGTCTCAATTATGCACCTAAACTATTATCAGTCACAATTTTGTAACTCAAATTTTTGTTTTGTCCCATTTTGAATAAAAAGATAAGATGGTTGTGAGTCTTGTGACAACAATCATTTGCATCAGGAATTGCTAGATATGCTTTTCCAGCTATAAATATTAACCATTATTTCGTTGGCCTTCTGTGATAATAAACTAGTGAAAACTAAAGAGAAGTTTAATAGTACCTGAGATCATTTACTACAAGATTTTGGGTTATGCCTTGGCCTTGGATGATTAGAGGGCAATATCTATGTGCTTCAAGCATTGGGTCCAGTGATAATTCACATTATGTGCTTCTGTCAAATATTTATGCTGCTTCTGTCAAATATTTATGCTGCTTCTGATAGATGGGAGAAAGCTGAAAGGAAAAGGATTGTCATGGTAAAAGAAGACATTCAAAACACATGGGATGAGTATCACGCCTCTTCTTGGTAAACCATTGCTCTGTTGTGGAGAATAATCCTCAACCAATAAACAAAATGATTCAAGTCTGAGCAGTGCATGCTATAGCATTAAACCTGCAAAACACTAGTCTGACATAAGGCCAAGTCTCTTGCATGATGGTAGCTCCTGTCCCAGTTACTGCATGTCAAAGTACAGTTCGATGGGTTTAATTTTGGTGTAAGAAATATGCTTACGTCCAATGAAATTAGAGATCATTTGCCCAAACCACCTTTTAATAGTATGCAAAAGAATTGACTGGCAGCAGAATGTCAGGCGCAACTGTTGTTGAATATAGACAAAAATGAACTAGTTAAGTCTTGGATGTTTAGGCATTGAGTAACACTGGAATTGCAGCCTTCTGTCAACTTTTGAACATGGAATCACTGCAAAGGATCTGCAAGGAGACTATGGAAAAATGCATTTTGCACATTCAACTCAATTGTGATGATTTTCAACAACAAAGAACTCATTTATGGTATACAATTTTCATTGCTTCTCCCTTGTATATTACAGTATGAAAAACAAAATGAACAACTTTATATTTATGCTACCTCAGCTTAAAAAAAAAAAATAAAAATCTAGACAACACGAAAAGAGTCAGCTATTTTTTTCAAATCTTTGTAATGCCTCTTCCATTGAAGACCTACAAAATGCAAAGCAAGTATAATTACTTTGTCTGAAGTTATGGCTATAATTGAGTAATTTCTTTCATAATAAGAAGAATGTCAAAGTAGATCAAGTATTTATACCACTTCCAGTTACATTAAACAAGTACAGGCGATTCCCAGCTGCAGTTGCTGTGATCAGAGCATGAGGTGGCTCCAACTCATACTGGTAATATGTTCTTCCAGAGTCTTTTACAATATTTATGCTCATAACCTTCCCTTCAACATTCTCGCCGATAACTTCTGGTCCAAATGCATTGATTACTGTCTCTGGAGGTCCAATTTTTTCAATTGTGGCATCTCCATCAAGATCTGTGCATGAAAACCAGAGTTTAAATATCAATACTTAACTAGTAAAACTGCATATGCATACAGATTATATCAAAACTCACTATCAGCAAATCTCAGAACAGGAGCAACAATGACAGACAGGCGTCCCTCTTTGGAGCTACCGAATCTCAAATCGATCTCTGTGCCACCTAGATCTGCTATTGATACCGGAACCTGTTGCAAGGTAAAATAGACAGGTATGTAAAATAAAGGCAGTTTCAGAGAGAAAGTAAAACATGAAACTTTGGGGTGAATATGCAAAACATAGAAAGCTCATATGTTAGAATGTATCATTTTGTTTAGCAACACAAATATCTTGAACAAATTTAAGCTCCAGACTTTGATGGATTAGATTATTACCTCTTCCCAATCTTGAGGAACTGAAAAGAGATAAGGGATGATAGGGCTCCAACCAACCCCATGCCCTCCAGACTTCTCATCTGGTCTGCGGTACGTCCTCCAACCTGTCTAAGCATATACTTCCCAATGAAGGAGACCATATACTTAAAAACAAAAGCAGAGAAAAGCAAATGAAATTTGTAGGGATCCAGTTCCTTCATCCCAGTGAAATTTTAACTTTTAATTTATGCACTAATTAATAGAATTTTTGAAATATGAATATGGAATATATTACAACTATAGAATGTAAAAAGAGGGTTTTCCTTATATCTTTCTAGTTTTCTTTAATAGTTTTTTAGTCTGTGATTTCTGATTATAACAATTGACCTTTTTTCTCAAAAAATGTCTGAACTGTTCTTTGTTGCTATCAGAAGTTTATACCAACCTTGTTCATCTGGTTCAGACAGACCGGGAATCCTTCCTGCTAGAAGACCTTGTTTTACCACTGCCAAACCCTCACTTGGAAAACCCAACACTGCAGAAGAAACCAAAGAAACTCCTGCAGACAGTAACACTGATCTTCTGTTCAAAATCCCAGAGAATTTCTCAGCTTCTCCATTAACCAAACCACCTTCTCTTGAACTTGAGTCAGCTTTTGTTCTACAAGTTCCATGTTCCAATGAAGACTGAACAAGCAAATTGTGGGAAGGGATTGCTTGCTGCTGGTAAGTCCAAGAAAAGCTGCAACTAGTAAATATGGCTGTTCTCATTTCCTCTACCACTTTAGAAGTAGAAGAGAAAAGAGATAAGAATTTAGACTTCCTGTAATATTTTAGCTGATTCAAGAACAACAAGTGTTTGTGAGTTTCTGATACCCTGTAGTAAACTTGTCAGGTTATGAGCGAATGTTGTAGAAGTTGAGGTGCTCAAGGCTTCTGCTTTTTGAGCATTTGTGGTGCACAGTCCTTGATTATTCCCTATGACCATCATTCTTAACTTGGCACGTGGCATCTCATATTATCACCTGTGACAAATCTCTTTGGTGCTTCCCTTGGTGGGCAACGGGAGGGTTTTTACTGTTCAATATTTTTCTTTACAAAGTAGGGCCCAGAGGTAAATGCTCTCGGGCACTCGACCTCTTTCCGTTTCACACCCGTTTTTCACTTCCTGTTGAGTGAGTGTGACAGAAAGCACCCTAAAATAGTTGTATTTTCTTTTGTAAAATAGTTGCATTTTGGATTGAATAAGTTTGTGTTCATTTATTTTATTATACTAGAAAAAGCAGGGGAAAGAACACTCAAAAATAAATTCAGTCAAGAACTCGAGATCAAGCTAAAAATATATCACTCAACAATATACAACAAAAAATAAGCAATGAAAGAAAACATGAACATATGAACTTTAGAGATGCACAAAGAAATTATACAAGGAAGCTGTATAGATCAATCCATACATAATCAAGGCAACGGCATTGGAGGTCTCCAATCAGAAAATTCGACTAAGTTTCTATTTACAATAGATCCATTGTGCAGCCAAAATGTTTCAGTTGACTGGTGAAACAACCTGACTTTCCTCTGAAGTTCCCAAAGAATTGCATGCATTGCAGAACACGATGCTGATTCTGAAGCATAGGCCCATAAACATCTTACTTGTCTACCACGGCTTATCATCCCCTCTATATCTTCATCTGCGGGAGAGGAAAAACAAACCAAAACCAAAAAAAAATAAAAAATGGACATAAGTTTCGCTAAGATTGCTGAAGTATACATTAACCAACGCAAGATGTGAAAGGAATGCTGCATTTCACCTGGTATTGACTCTAGGTACTGCAAAAGCTCAGTACCTATTTGACTGGATGGCCATTTAATTGATATCTGGCTGTAGTCAACAACATTCTGGAAAGGCAGTTCTGCTTGATCTGATAATATCACTGGGACACACTCCTATGGCAAAAACAAAGTATTATTTCTACAAAGACTGATATCTTATATGGGGAAGAGAGAGAGAGAGAGAGAGAGAGAGAGAGAGAGAGAGAGAGAGAGAGAGAGAGAGACCACAAAGAAAGCCTCATAAAATCGAAGAGTCCAAGATGATTCCCCACGGGGAGCAAGGCAGAACTTGGCATTGCGCAGGTGTTCAAAATAATCACTCTTTCCCAATTTGTCAGGGCCACTGAACTTCAACTCTGGACATTCCAACTGTTTATAATATCAATAAGGCATATTTTAAATCTCTGTCCTTAATAAAAGAGCTTAAAGGTATTCCTAATTCATCAATTGAAAGTAATCATGTCCAATGGGGCAAACACAATGCAAGTCTAGCCAATTCAAATACAGCTTAAAGCCAGTACCCAAAGTCAAATGTTATAACCAGAAATTTAAAATCCAAGCACCAACAGGACTTGCGTCTTTGCTGTATCACAATTCCAGCATAACCATTTCAAAATTTATCTAGAAAATGTTGGTTTTTCTTTTCAATTTTTTTTTTTTTTCTAAGGATATAGAAAATGTGTGTGCTTACAAGTTCCAACCATTTATGTGCACTAATCATGCTTATCAAGAAAATGCACCAAATAGACTCTCCTCTGCTTTGGTCCACTGGTCCACAAAGTTTCCAATAAGTGGGTACAAAGTATATTTTCCACAGAAAATATCCACAGTGCAGATAGACTATAAATATCTAAAACTTCATGTTTAAAATGAACTCCACATTAAAGCTGGAAAGTAGATGAACATATATAAAATTCCACAAATGAGATATTCTCATTCAGTCAATCAAGATGCAACAGAAGACAATGTACCTTATCTGGAAATTGCTTTGAAAGCTCTATCAACTTAAGACGGCCAACCTTTCCTTGTGCACGGCCTAAATAGTTTGCTAGATACTTTCGCTTTGATAGTGGCAAAGGGCGGACAAGGGTGGCCCCATTTGTAGTCATCCCATCATCGATATTCCCAGGAATGATGATATCTTTCCACGTATTAAAGGCACTTGTATCTTTCTTATCAGTCCGATCACCCTGCACTAAAGTATGAATTAACTATCTTTTATGTCTTTTTCCCCTGATAACCAATCTTTTATGCCAAAACAAAATCTTTTATGTCGAACAAATTAGAATCAGCATACCAATGCCATACCAAACTGCTTGAACTGTGGATCCAACACAGACTAACCAAAAACTTTTAGGTCATACATAAAGAGCATATATGATTCAGAATATAAATTAAGGGGGAAAAGAATGTGGTCGCACAAGTCCAAGCTTTTCTTTTTTATAAGAAGCTTTCTTTTCTATTTGCTATCTTCATTTAGGTACATTCTTCTAAAGTCGTATATGTGTGTAGAATATTCTCTTATCAGAGAGTCTAGATTGTCAATCTGAACCATCGATCATGTGGATTCCTGTTCAAAATATGGTTCAAATTCACAATTTGGCAACATCGCATGCCAAATATCTGGCAAGAAACGATTACCCTATATATACAAATACAATAGTAAAATTAAGTGTGTACAAGTGTTAGCACCCCCATCAATTATCTCTCAAGATTCCTATCGAAAAATTATATCTCGAGACACTTCTAACTTGTCGTTTTAATTATACCATATTTTTCTATTTATTTTCGTTGGGAACATAAGTCATGTTCCTCAATTGTTTGAAATATGCTATTGTTTTCTATATTTTCCTTCTACTTAATCTTTTTAGGTTGGTTATATAGTTTTTGACATGTGTTAGTAATCTAAAAATAAACACTTCACCCGAAGAAAGAAGTACAAATTTTTCTCCATCCAGACAATTGTTTGAGATGGATATTATATTATTGTCCCTTGACTTGATGTGATTTAGAATAAGTTTTTTGAATTTTTAAAAATTGTAACAATAACTTATATCATTATAGTAAAATAATATCTATCTTCCAAAAAATATAATTTTATTATTTCAGAAGAGAAACTTCATTCTCACAAGACAATATTTAAATAGACTAATATGTTGAACATGAAAGGCATGCATTTGACAATCCTGTATATATATATATATAGCGCAATGCTTGGGTACTCAACTTTGAGTACCACCTTGTACTCATCACCAATCACATGAGCTCATGATAGGGTCCAGAATGAGAGAGAAGATGGTGAACCCCATCATGGGCTCATGTGATTGGTGATGAGTACAAGGTTGGTACTCAAAGTTGAGTACCCAAGTATTTTCCATATGTACATATATATATATATAAGAATATTTGAGACTAATTTCAATACAAACTTTAAATCTAGCCCCCACAAGTTCACATAGATTTGTCATGCACAATATCACTCTGAACCTCTGACATGCACATGGGCATTTATTTTAAGGCCCAATTTGACTTGATAATAATGATTGAATCCTTATAAGGGAATATTTAGTCAATCAATAGAACTATTAAATTTGTAGTATAACTGAAGCATAAAAGGTACGTTGGAATAAGTACATACCTCAGGGGTAAGAATGATAGAACGATTTATGTATGTTGCCCAAGATCTAAATAAATGAGCTCCAGCACCGCTGCAGTTGAGTAAAGCAAGAAAGTGAGCATCAATGACAAGAACAACTTAACAAAAGTTAATAAAAAGCATAATTCCCTGAAAACACATGTATAATCTCTTTTTTTTTATTAGTGACTAATTTTGACAAGTCTATCACAGTGCCATGATAGACTTTAAACAATTGTTTCAACTTCAAATATTTTTAAATTTACCATACTAATCGATGCAATTGAAAGTTCCTCATTTCCCTTGCAATAAAGAATCCACCCAAAAATAATATTTAATTTACAATCCGATATTCTAATATTTTATTTACAATCAGACATAATTGCATGGCAAATAGGATCTTGGCCAGTCATTTTTGTCAGGATGACAGAGACAAGCCAAACGAAGAGGAAGACAACAAACCACTCAATTATTTCATTTTACTGACTGCTCCTGAGCTATGAATCCATATCAGATATTTCTTGTTACCCTCTTTATAAGTTGTGTATTCAACCATTTTGGATTTCTATCTTCAGGATGACAGAGCCAAGCCAAACGAATAGGAAGACAACAAACCACTCAATTATTTCATTTTACTGACTGCTCCTGAGCTATGAATCCATATCAGATATATCTAGTTACCCTCTTTATAAGTTGGGTATTCAACATTGTGTCCCAACCATTTTGGATTTCTATCTTCAGGCAAAAACCAAGAATAAAACAGAGACAAAAAAAAACTAATGACCAAAACAAAACAAATATACCTCGGGAAAACAAATATATGGTCACGGCCGCCAGATCGCCTGAAATATGGCATTTGACTTAATACCTGTAAGCAAAAATTGCAAACGAGCACAACATAACAAGAATTTAGACTTAGCCCCATCAACTATAAAGCACATACATCACTGAAGGCAAACAAAGATACAGAAAAACCAAGACTTTAGGCTTCAAAATTAAATGAAAAAGAATTTACCTTCACATATGTCTGGTTAATCTCCTTATCGTTAAGGCCACCCATCATTCGAACGCATTTAACATATGTTGGCACAAAAAATAGGTCTGCTTCCTCTTTCTTCCTTGTCCGGAATCTCGATTGTAGCAGTAGCCTGTGTACTTTTACCTACATTTGATAATTAAGCAAATTCAAGGCCCACATATCTGACCACATGTATAGTCTCTAATAAGAATTTCAAGTTTTCTTTTTTCTTTTCCTCCATTTAACAAGTTTTCAGCAACAAAACAAAACCCATTACCAATTATTCTACACAAATCTAACTGGTGTGGAAATTTAGAACAGCAGTCAGGAGTTCAAGCAAAGCACTAAGTAATAGCCTCCAAGTATTACATTTTGCATAAGCCTAGGCTTAGCTTTAATTTCTGCTTAAATAAGGTTTATGTTCCTACACTTTTCAGTGACAAAAACAGAGCATGAACTCAAATCTCTACAAATTTAGATAAAAAATAAAAGTTTCAGTTTCATGAATCAACCCTGAAATCCCAAATGCACTTAAATGTCACCAAAACCACTAACATGAGAAGTTAAAGCCATAGAAGTAAAATTGGTTTCAATTTCTGCATATTCTGCAAAACAAGCCAATCCAGAATTTACATCTGCTCTTATTTTCTTACACTTTCTCAAAAACCAAACAGAGTATCACTTCCGCCCACAAAAAGTTAATAATAGTAATGCAACCAAACAAATTAACAGTGTAATTGGCATTGGACGATCAAATATGTGGATAGAAAAGTAGATTGAAAAAAAAAAGTAAGTAAATTGGCAAACAACAATTGCCTCCCAAGATTGAGAGGAAAATACCTGAGTGCCCCACTGACCTTTCAAACAAGCCATGGAGCCGATGGCACCATCCCTGCCGTACATCAAGGCCTTCAAGCCATCGATCTCGTGCTCATCGTACACGTAGATTTTGAGGTCGATATGGGGGCCGTACCCTCGGTGGGGCCACAAGAGATCTCCGTCGTCGGTGACGTGGACAGAGCTCCGTGAAGTGCGGACGAGATCGGCTATGGAGAAGGGAGAGGCACAGGTGGGTAAGGAGTGGTCGACGAGCCGGGTGAGAAAGAAGGTGGTGGCTACCAAGAGGAGGGCTCCGATCTGGTGCGTGCGGGTGCATAGTGGCTGGTTGTTGTGCTGCGCACTGAATGGTCGGGCTTTGTTGTTTATGCTTCCCATTTGGGACTGTTTGTTTGAGGACCGAGAAAAAAAGGAGCTGCAGAAGCAAGAAGCAGTTCAGAATAAGATTTTCCGAGGTAAAATTCCTTTTTGATTTCCTCTGTCAATTATGTGAAACGATTCTTTCAAAATTTGATTTTTGCGCAGCTCCCCCCCTCTTCTCTACATACCCAATTTAGAGACAAATACATAATTTGTTGCAAGTTGATCTTTTAATCCTATATAAAATGAACCTTATTGAAAATTTTTGTAAAAAATATAGTGTCATGCATCCGTCCTTACTTTTTTTTTTTTTTTTGAAGAAAACAATAACATTATATTAAAATAGCCAAAAAGGCATAGAAAATATAAAATTTTGACAAGCAGCCCTACAATAAAGCCAACAAGCTAAATGCTTACAACGAAAAGATAAACTCAATCTCGTAACGTCGGCATCGAGCATACACTACAACCACCAAACAGAGCCAGTGAGAAACCGCAAAAATTAGTGAACTAATCGCGTTTGGGTCCACAATCCAACCAACATCTCTAAATCGAGTCTTACGGTAGATTACGGTGGTGGATTGGGCAGTAGTAACCGGATCTGCCCCTTACTTATATCTTCTTGTAATAGTTGACTGTACATGCATATTTTTAATGCTTATTTTGGAGTTAAGATGAATAACACAAAGTAAAATAAAAGGGAAAAAGTGTATTGTTTTTATTAGTTATTAATAAGGCCAAATGATACTTTTGGTCCTTATACTTTCACGAAATTTTCACTTTTAATTTTAGCGATTTTGGTCATGTATTTTCTATATGATAGCAATTGATGAAATCCAAGTAGTTAACATCGTTTAAATTATTGGCGGGAAATCCAACGTGGAAGCAAGTGTTTTGCACATAGGTGGCATTTCCAACATTTTAGTCAACTTAAATACTTATCATTATCATATTCAATTTGACGTTGAAACTTCTAATTTTTTCAAACTAATTGCATTCAATGGTGGGTATGGGCTTACATAGGCATCCAATGGAGTAAAATGTCTGAAATGCCACTCACCTATAAAGACGTCGAATTTTCCATCATCAATTTAAATGAAGTTAACAATTTGGACTTAATTGCTATCATATTAGAAGAACATGATTGAAATTGCCAAAATTAAAAGAACAAGGCCAAAGTGAAAATTTTATAAAAGTACAGGGACCAAAATGAAAACAAGAAAAAAATTGTTTCTAAGGGCCTGTTTGTTAGTGTTTTCAAAGGTCCGTTTTTATTTTTCCAAAATAAAAAATGATAGAACTTGTGTTCAGCCCATTAAGTTGAAAAAAACATAATCCAATTTTTAGAAAACAAACTCAAAATGTAATAATAATATTGAGAATAGCTCTTTAACGTTTTCACTCTTTTTACATAACACGTTTTCAACTTATTTCAAAAAAAGGAAAACACGCAAAACGCACTTTCCCTTTTTCTCTCGAGCTTCACCTTGCATTGTTTTCCTCTCCACAATATTACAGTTAGTTTTTTTTTTCTCCCTCTACAGCAATAAGTTCCATTAAAATAATTTTGAATCTCCTATCCATTTTGCTGTTAGAAATATGGCCTAAAAACCAATGGTAATTGATTAAGCAAAGGTGTTTGGTTGAAGTGACTTGAGAAATATTTCAATTAATGTGAATTACACATTAATATGGCATAAACATTATTAACTACACTGGAACTTTAAGATCATCTTGTAAGTGAATGAATGCGTCCATGGAAATCTAAGGAAAGAAACATGATGAGTTTGAAGGCCATTAAGATTCATGTTATCGGATGCTTAGATTCTTAAATGTTCCTAGTCGAGGAAGAGAATGTTAATTGGGCATTAACATTCTAATAAATAGACACTAAAGCGAGTGTGTAGGTGCGTGCTTAGAGACACGTCCACTGAACTGACCGAACAGAGAATTCTACATGAAGTTTTACGACATATCAAGTAGGAACTTTGAGGTTATGATAGATACTGAGTAGTCCTCATACCTGAGATGCTACCTATGTCTTGTATATGTGTTCAGTGTATTTTGACTGCACAAAATGAACCAACGCAATCAAGTACGAGTTGCATGTGTACGTTGGATGCATTAACACACATATGGAGGCATGTAAGTGTGTGACATGAAATCTCTCACCTTTCGTAAAGAAAGAGATATCCTTGGAAAGTCTCTGACCAAAGCATCAGAGTCACACACAAATGATTATATTTTGTAATGGGGTTTAACATGAGTTCCATACCCCATAATGTAATTTAGACATAGATGAGAGAATGATCGTACTGTATTATAATCATAACTAAATAGGTTCTAAGGCTAATTCTATTTGGTTTGAGGGCCATGAATTATTGTTAAGTGTCACTACAACAAAATTGTCAATAGATATCACCAATTTTATATCAGATTTGAAGTTGACTGATATTGTAAAAATTATAATATCAGTTAATTTTTTAGCTGATTTCTAAAGTCTATTAGATATCACATGGTTTTTTTCAACTGATATATAATATTTCCTTTTTTCTAAGAATTTATAAAGACATCAATCTATACTATTAACTATATCTTAACATACCACTTATAATTTTTTTGTCCTAACACCCGCACATACCTGATATCTAATAATTTTTTTCCCACTTAACCTAGCTCCCAACACTTAAACACAAATTATATATATACTAAAAAATTAAAACCTAGGTCAGTTCTTACTTCTCTGTCTGTCTCTCTCTCGCAAAGTCGCAAGTCGCAAAAACTCTCTCAGCTCAGCCTCACACACCTGCCGTCGCCGTCGTTGTCGCCACTCCCAGACTTCCTAGTGAGTTCGTCTGTCTCTGTCACTCTCACTTCTCTGTCTCTCTCTCACCCTCTAACTCTCAGCCTCTCCCTTCGCAGACGCACTTCTCACCTGACCAGTCGCACCCCAGCCTCTCTCTTGTCGTCGCCGTCACCGTCGCCGCTTCAAGATCCTCTCGATATACAGGTTATGGTAAGTGTTAATTTTTTTTATCTGGGTTTCTCTTCATGTTTTTTCTTTGATTTGTTCATGAATTGTGACCATTTTCAGCTGCTAATTCTGAAAACCAATTTTTCATTGATTTTATGAATGGGTCTAGGGTTTAGTTGTTTTATTTCTCTCCTTCAACGAGAAATCTGAAAATTTTATACTAAATTTATAGTAGATCAAATCAGTTCTGTTATGATATTAGCCCATTAGATAAATTTCTATGACTTGTAGGTTTAAATTATGGAGAATAGGGTAATTAGATCATGAAATAATTTGTATTGGATGAATCCCTCTGTATGGGTGGCTTGGTAATCTATGGTTTATTTTGCAGAGAGCAAATATTAGTGGTTACAGAGTGAGTATTATTTTTGTTTGTTAGTGTTTTAATATTTATGAACTGCATCCAAGTGCTCTTTATGTGAAATGTTTTGTGGCTTATTGCTCGATGCTTTTCAATTGTAAAAGAACCCCGTATGTTTAACCATGTATCTCGTTGTGTACAGCTTGCTATGAGGGAAGCATGCAAGTATGTTGAGGAAAAATTAGCAGTGAAGTTAAGGCTCCTTCAGTGGATTCTTCTTTTGAAATTTGTTTAAAAGTTAAAAGGGTCTTTTTCATGATTATTTATGGGAATAAGTGGCATTTTGCTTGTACAGAATATATGGGACAACATTCTCTTATAAAATTATCCTCGGTTTGAGCAATGGAACTGTGCTGCTTGCTTGGTTGTTTTCTAGTTTATGTTACTGCTTTTTCTCTCTCTTTGTCTTGTGTTTTTACTTTCCTATGTGATTCTGAATGCGGTTTCACCTTAAAGTGCTTTTCTAAGGATTTAGTTTTGTGCTTTCTTTCTTTATCTAGAATTTTTGATCTTATTTATATTTTTCTGAACTTGAATGAAATACAGCAGGGAGGGCTCATTGGGACAACCAATTTCTATCTTTCCATCCCATCCTTTAATGTTTTAGTTGCTGAGAACTTAGCCATAAGCAGGTACTCATATCTATTATTTCTTTGAATATAAATGCTATGGGATATGATTCTACCATTCTTGTTTCCTAAAAATAATAAGGTCACAACTGATGTATAGAAGTTAATATTCTTATTTATGTGTGCTCTTCTTGGTTTTGGAAAAATGTGTACTGACAATTTATATATATGGTCTCATTTGTTGTAGGTTTGTCATACTAGGTAAATTTGATTAAATGGAATTCTAAATTTACATGTAGTTCTTTTTTTAAATGTGGTTTCACCTCAAAATGCTGCAAAACTTTTCATACTATAACTACTTATACATGAAGCTTAATAAAAGACCCAATTTAGTTAACCAAATATCATCGTTTCTTGTCCACCTCTCATAATGGGCTTGGTTTCCTAGTTTAACTACTTGGGAATAGGTATAGGGTAATAAAGATCATTCCCACTGCCTTTTTCTATATCTTTATTTATAAATTAATTGATTTCCATTCTCATTGCAGGTGATGTTAATATGGGCTAGAGATAAGGGCCGAAAAGGTGCAAGTCTTTGGTATACTCTGTCTATGATTTAATTTTCTTTTACAGTTTTGCTCTATTTTTTTTATATAATTTGAAATGGGTAATCTTTGTTTGTTCATTATGTGTTTGTTTTTTGGTGGGTTCTAATGGTTTGTTTGTTTGTTTGTAATGTGTGTATGTGTGTTTGATTAGGTGGCTTAAGTTCTGCTTACTCTGCCATACTCATTCTCACAGCTGGGCATGCTCTCAGGCATACTCTTTTACCTCTTCTCTGGCTTGTTGGGAAGTTGGACAACTTACCTCATTAGCACACTCTATGTAAATACAAAAGTAGAAAATAAAGAGAAAAAGTTGATTTCAGAAACCTTGTCATCCAGGTTAGTTGAACACTTTATTTCTTTTTTATGCTTGAGCTTATCTTGTCAAATTTTGCATATCTATGACATCTTTGAGAAAGTTGATAAGTAGATATCATTTATTTTGATACTTGGTAATTTTCTGGACCTTCCCTTGCCTAGGTTTAATATTGTATGAAATCTATGTTATAAGGTTCAAATCAAACTCGGGTTTGAAATTAGACTTACTAATGTTTGTTTTGGGACAAGAACCAAGTAATTCGGACTTGTATTGAATTTTTTGTGAATTTTCTAAGATGGACTTGCTAGCAGAAATTTCTGCAGCACAACAAACAACTATAATTTAATGAATTTAAAGGGATTTTGAGTGTAACTTGGTCATTTTGAGTCATGCTTATGATTTGATACTTAATATGTACTAGNATATTTTACCAATAGTGTGTGCTAGTTTCAAGATTACTTATTCCATATTTGCGTTTCTACTTATATGCTTGCCTCTCCTGAGACATATTAAGATACTGAAGTTATGTGATGGAAGAATTTACTTCCCTCTACTTGTTTTTTTAATTTTCTATTTCTATTTGAGACTGTTCTAGGTTATATAAGCATCAAAAGGGTTTTTTGGTCATTTTAATCAAAGGCATACAAGGGTTTTAAGTAACTATATGTGGAAGTTGTTTACCTTTCCTTCGTATTGTGAGAGTTTTGAGTTACTTGGCTAATAATTTGTCATTGTAGCTTCTCACTACCATAAATACTTTTAATTTCCAGTTGCTTGTAGTTGTTTTGAGTTAAATCTTGGCCTTTGGGCTATATGTAAGTAGCTTATCAAGAAATTTGGGACTTAATTGGTTTGAAGTCATTTTTTTATGAGTGCTATATATGCCTTTACACAAGTTCTGATGGTAATAGAAAATGTTTAAGTATTAATCTTTGAGAAGATTACGTGATAGTTTTGTATGACTAGTAAAGATAACAATATAAACTACCTTCCTATTAAACTGAAAACATGAAGAAAGAAATGAGTTACTTAGGTGTCCTACTATAGTACTTTAATACTTGTTTCCTCACCTCATTCTGCCTTTTTTTTTTTTTTTTTTACTTTGAGTTTCATGGTAAATTGTATAAAAAAAATAACATAATTTTTGTTCATTTATTTCTTATCTAGTTATTACTGAATATGAAGCCATTTCTAAATGTACCTGCCATTCCATTTGGTCTTGCTTGTCTATGATTTTATAATGTTTATAAATGGCTTAGTAACTTTGCTAAAGCTTCAAGAATTGGGTATGTCAAAGTTGTAGATGAGTATCATAGTTCATATATTTTCTTGGTTGTGTTGTAAACAACTCTTGATATTTTTAACCTTGTCAAAACCTTAATATATATATATATATATATTCATCACTATCAACTTTTTTATTTTTTATGTACAACATTGGATATAGATTCTTTCCTTGTGTGTATTGTTGTGATTTTGTTTTAAATCTTGGACCATTTGTTCAGTATATTAGCCAATAATATTAAAGACCATTGCATTATGCTTTTGCAGGTCTAGTGTTCATGAGAAGAGCTTATGTATATTTAGTCTCAATCAACACAACTTTAAGATGTGAATGATTCTACTTCACTAGCTAGATGAAGTTGTCAGCTTTTGTATCTTCAAATTAGTACCATCAGTCATACCTTAGTAATTCTTTATGTATTTCCTTAACTATAGAACTACTTGTTGGATATTATATTGTAATCCCTTTTTGGGTACTTTGAATGTTATTGGTGCTTAAAATATGAAATATATGGGAATGAAAGATTTTATACTTGCACAAATTTCAGGCCATTTCAAAATACAGGCACAATTGTATATTTAATTCATTGATATTCTTTTTAGGTGAAAAAAAAAACTAATAGATATCATACATTCCATATCTTTTTTTAAAACTTGAAATAATAAACAATATCAGTTTTGGTCTAAAAACTGAAATGTTATGTCATTTTGATATCGGATTCTCTCTCAGACTTGATATATAAACAATATTTAGATATCAGATCATGTTTCATACTTGATATTGATATCGAGATTACATATCAGATTTTATCATATATCTGATATTGATACCAAGATTTTAAATTATATTTTACCTCAAACCTGATATTGATATCATGGTTTTATATCATATTTTACCTCAAATACGATATGTATTGATTAGAACTATTGATATTCGGATTTTATAGATATCAGAAATAATATCAAAAATGATATATAAACAATGTTTACATATCAGTTTAAAACTGATATCTAAAATGTGAACATTAGATATCACGACGCGTTATATCAGACGGCTACCCAAATAGATATCAGTCCATGACTGATATCTATTGACATTTTTGTTGTAGTGTGTCAATATGGTCTATAGAGTCCAAAGAACAATTAATTAGAAAGAGTTCTAGATTGATTGTGATCCTATTACCAAATCGAAGTAAAACCTAAAGGGTCACACATAAACAAATTCTTGAGAGACCATAAGGAAATAATGATACGTACTGAGAATCAATATGTTCGATTATTGATCGCAACTATCATAATAGTTGTTATTGCCTAAGACTGGGAGTTGACACTTCCCAGTGGGTCACCTATCCTAGTATTGCTTTAGTGTGAACTCACTTAACTGTGGAATACTAATGGGTACCATTAAACTCTAATGACTTGGTTATTAATTAATGAGGACAATTAGTAAGCTCATAAGTCAAGTGATTAATTTGGGGTACTGTGGTTACTTTACATAATCTTTTCTTAAGTAGGTTTAATTAACTAATTAATTTACTTAAAGAGTAAAATTGGAAAGTCAAATCTTGTGCTTGTTAGCTAAAGGGTAAATCATTATTATTAGGAGAATAATTAATGCTATCTTATTAATTAAGATAAATGCTTATTTAGTTAATCATTAGTCCTAACCCAAACAGTTTATTGATTAAGGCATTAATCTCATGATTAAGTGTTCGGATGACATTATAGTAAAAAAACTTTTGACTTTTTTGTATCACATGGGGACAAGTCATGAAATAAAGAGAGCTTTGGGGAAATAGAGCAAATAATAAGAAGATGATGATTAGTGAAATTAAATGCTGGGTGAATGAGAACCATCCATTTAAGATGGATGAATCTAGTCCATCAAAGAAGGGCTTAAGATACCCTTCTATGTCGCACCCCTCTCACAAGATAAACCCCTGAGGGACGGTTGGTTTACGGAATTGATTTTTTGGGAAATCAATTCCTTTACATTTTCCGGGGGGAAGGGAATGTAAAATTCTCTATCCTGTGTTTGGTAATCCTGGGAAAGTAAACCAGAAATTACCTTTTTATTTTCATTCCTATGTTTGGGTTGTGCATGAATTAGAAAATGAAAAATGTCAATTACCCTTATCTATTACTTATTTAAGGAATAACAATAGAGATAACATTTTAAAATAATAGCAGGGTTAGTTTTGTAAAAAAAAAAACAATAAATGTTTTCACAAGAAGGAGGAAAACAAAACCCAAGTTGGAGCAAGAGTTTCATTTTCCCCTTAATAAGGGCATCAGATTCCCTTGGGTCAAGAATTGATTTCCCTTCCCTGTACTTACTAAACGTGGAAATGAAATTGATTTCACATTCCCAAGCCTCCAAAACTTGAACCAAACGGGCCCTTAGAATTAGAATTTCATGCATCTTGTTCTCTTCTCCATTCTCTCTCTACCTCCATGAAAGCTTGAGAGAAAAAGATGGGTTTTGAAAAACTCATCTCCATCACTATTCCTTTGATGCTATATCTAGAAAAGATAATGATCTAGTAGCCAAGATCACTATTGTCTCTTCATCTTTCATTCTCCAACACTTGGTGTGGACCAACTTTAGAAAGATCACACTTATGATATTTTGCCTCTAGCTTAGATGATAGTTTATGAGAAACAAAGAGAGTTGATTCTCTTGGTACGTGGAGCCAAACCTTGAAGATGGATATGGAATGAAGGCATCCCCATGAATGTGTGCAATCTTGCATGAGTTCTTTGTAAGATGATCTACATGGGTAAAGCTCTCATCTTTGTTAGTGACTTGGCAAGACAGTCCCCATAGAAGTTTTCTCCAAACTATTATAGATGTTGATGTTGGAAGAGGGCCTTCACGAGTAAGGCGAGGAAGCTAGGGTTGAGAAGAAGAAACTAAAAGCGGTAAATGTGGGAAATAGTTAAGTTGTATTAGGATGTTGGATTTGGAAATGAATTCCAAAGGGTAAAATAAACCTGAACTGAAAATAAATAAGAGATGTTTAGTATTGGTCTATCATACTTTCCATTTCTACATTAAAACTTTTATGATTTTTAATTTGAGCAAATTACAATTTAGTACCTCAACTTTATATGTTGTTTCAATTTAGTACCCCAACTTTGAAAACTTGNCCCCTCCCCGCCCTGCACCCCTTACCCAAAAAAAATTTTATTTTTATTTTTTCAAATTTTTAAAATTTGTTTATTAAAAAAAAATTTATTATTTTTTATTCAAAAAAAAATTATTATTTTTTAAATTTAAGGAAAAGACGAAAATACTCCTGTTATTTTGACAGAAAAACTAACGAAGGTACTATTTTAACACAAAATGAAAGTTGAGGTACTTTTTTGCAAGTTTTCAAAGTTGGGGTACTAAATTGATACAAAATGAAAGTTGAGGTACTTTTTTGCAAATTTTCAAAGTTGGGGTACTAAATTGAAACAACATATAAAGTTGAGGTACTAAATTGTAATTTGCTCTATTTAAATCCGATCAACCCACCATTTTGTCGCCAACGGCCGGCACCTCTTATCTCCTCTTTGCTAACATAGCACTCCCTGCACATTATTTTTCTCTCTTGATGGAAAGAGGAAGAGATCAAAGAAAGAGAAAGAGAGAAGGGATGGGGTGCCAGATTCAGGCAATCGTCAGCGGCAGCGAGGGTGTGGGGGGAAATGGAGAAAAAGATTAAAAAAACAACAAAACAAAACAAAAAGAATTTCCAAAAGGGGTACCAATGGAATTTTCCACAATGTTATTATACTTTCCAAATAGTGATAAACTACACGTACGTACACACTAGTTAAATTCAAGTCACTCGAGAGAACCAAAGGACTTTTAAGTCTATTCTCCACATCAAGACCTTGTTGATGAACAATTTGCCACATCAATCCAACTAACAAGTTTTCCACCACCATTTGTAATTTTGCTTCTGTTATTTTCAGCGGTGATATGTCTTGTATCTTAAGCTCGCTTTGATTGGCATAACCGGTCATGTTTGGTGGATGTTCATATATATTGAGGACAAGCAAGGCCCACCAGAAAGACCAAACACCAACCCTTCCCACGTGATTTTCGTACATAACATTGTTGATCTCTTTATCTGAAAACGATATTAGTCCCACCAATGTTGGGGTTTCTCCCTTCATTATTTAATGCATGGTTTCTTTCTTCCATGATTAATCAACTACATGTATATATTATTTGTATCTGTAATTAGCTAATCATGAATACCAAGTCTTTTTTTTTTCTTATGGATATGAATACCAAGTTTTGACTTAAATCACTGCATCAAGTAATAATGTTACCCACTACACCTTTAAGTGGATCCGAATCTGTTAGAGAGAGAGTGTATATAGATTGTCCCAATTAATAACATTATTCGTATACCTTTAAGTCTCTTTGGTTTACAACACTACAAGAAATATGAGCAAAGGTCACCTTCATTAGTTGTACAAAAAGGGGTGACAATTAAGAAATAGGGACTAAAGTGCCTCGATTTTAACAAAAATAAGTGCCAATTGGACAATAGGGACTAAAATTCTTAATTGCCACCCCATCTTGTGCAACTAAATAATAGTGGCATTTGTTCCTTGTAGTGCAAATTAGAGATTATTTGAGAATTAGTATAAGATTCAATTCTCATATTTGATGAGTAAACTTTTGAAAATGTACACTTGTTACGTACATGATCATATCTTGTAGGCTTATAAATGCATATATATTTGAAAATATTATATTTTAAAAAGTATAAATTTTGTTGTCCATTCATATTATAATACATATATTAGTAACATCGTGGTGTTACAGTCATACCAAAAGATTTTCTGCCATATAATAATTGAAGTGGGAGTCTTAAACTCTTGACCCCTTAATTGGTATATATGCAATTCTCATGTTGCATTTATTATATTTTTTGTGACTAAATTATTCCCATTGTAAATTACAAATACCAGTACAAGTATGATATACAATATGAGGGTATTATTGGAAAACTGAAGAAATTGAGCAAAAAACCAAACATTGAAATAAAATATAAATGGTATTTTCTGATTACTATTTCGCGAAAAGGTTTATGAAAATTAATTTGTCTTCACTTCTTTGTGCATGTTATTTTGTCCCCGTCACTTTGATCAAAGCTGGTCTGTAGTGAAAAGGGTTATGGAAATTTGTCTTCAACATATAATAATAATAATGAAGTGTTAAGAAACGTTGTTTCATTGTACAAATTTGAATTAACAAAGTCAAACCCCCAACAGTACTGAAAGCAAGAATTAATACAAGGGTTGCTCAAGAGATTTAATTAGAAACTATATATTTCTAAAGTTTCTGCTTTCTATAGGATTTACAGGAAATAAGAAGATATATATATGTATCACCGTTCGAGGAAGAGATAGATCACCAACATTGGAGAGCTCAATATGCATTTTAGGTAATGCAAAAGACAGAATTGCTGCTGTATTTATGAAGTTGTTTGCTGATTAGATCGGTTTGAGTTTTTTTTTTTTTTTTTTTTCTCTTTATGGTTTGAGCTTTGATTTGGTTTTGAACAGTACCCCTAACTAATTTGCTCAAACAATAATTGGTACAAGCTTCTTGTGGAGCTCTCTTGAAGATTCCGCTTAATTGAGCGAGATTCCTCCTGCTCAAGGAAAATTAATTACATATTTTGTTTATTTAACTCTGGATTAAGTACCTACTAGCTATTGGTATTAGTGTTTTCAGACGCAAAAACATGACGAGAGGCGTTTTAGTTGTAGAATGCGAGGCGCAAGCCCTCAACGCGTTAAGACGTAAGCTTTTCGAGATATATTTTTTATAATAAAAAAATTATAAATATATATATAAACATATATAAATAGGTAAATATATATATATATATATATAGAACATAAGACCCAAAACTCAAAAAAACTAACTAAAAAATAGATTGAAAAACAAATTACTAAATATGATTCAAACACAAGACCAAGTAAAGAAGCAGTGCCTTACCTACTAGACCATCGAACTCTAATATGTTATTGTCCCATAAATATATTTGAGCAAATTACATTTTAGTACCTCAACTTTACATGTTATTTCAAATTAGTATTTCAACTTTGAAAACTTGCAAAAAAGTACCTCAATTTTCATTTTGTGTCAAAATAGTACCTCCGTTAGTTTTTCTGTCAATAAAACTGTTAACGTATCAAANGGAACCAGGAGGCACTTCCAATCCTTCACGGTCTCTTTGGGATGTCTTCTCCGATCTTCTTGGGGGAGAGACTGCGCGGACCGATCTTGGGGGGTGAGCGAACTGGCAGCGCCGACGTCGCCTCTGGTGACTCGGACGTAGACGTCCACCACCTGCGATGGGTTGAATTTTGGCGGCATGGGTTTTGCGGATTTATCTCCTTCTTCATCACATTTCTGCCGCCGCCAGAGAGATCGAGCTCTCTCTCCCCTCTCTTTTTATGTCGCCTCTCTATCGATCTCTCTCCTTTCTATCTCTCTTCTCTCTATCTCTCTTCTCTATCTCTGTCTCCTCTACTTTCGCCGCCACCCCTACCGTCGACTACCTCTGCGCCACCAATTTGATTGAGAAAGTTCAAAAAAAAAAAAAAAAAACCACTTTCCTGCGACACCGTGCGCTATTGGCTGTCGCCTCGCCCTGAGGCGTGTTTTTAAAAACACTGATTGGTATGGTCCGGTGGTATTTCTCTTTATAATGTTAAATATGTTTCAAGTTCGAATCCGCTCCTCCAAATAGAATAAAAAAATCCAGTGAAACGTCTTTCAACTAATTTTGTGACTATAGAAACAATATAGCGCCTCAATATATGCATCCCTAACACACTACAAACCCACACCACATAATGAATGTGTGTGCAGATGATGCAAGACACCGGGCGCCCTTGCAAATTGCTCAAGCTAGTGTGCAAGGGAATGCATGCAGGCCGGCCATGGGTCATCAATTGCATGTTTCTCTGGTTATTAGCTGGGCTGGGAATAGCTGTGAAATATGGCCTACAAATCTTGTTTGCTCTAAGCTGTTCCCTGGTCTATATTTCTCAGAACATTAAGGCAGGCATCCAAACATAACAACAAATTCAAGCAATAGCTAGCTGCAGAAGATTACAAACATTATCGATAACTCTCAACTGTTCACATGTACAACTACTATTTGTGTCAACCAAGAGAAAATTAAGAGAAAGTCTATGAAAGTTTCATTCAATATATACCTTAGGAGAAAAACTTGTTTGTAATGGGTATATACATCATTTTTTTTTTTCAATAAATGGTCACATAACTAGCGCGCATATATGTGAGAAAATGTTGTGAGAGAGTGAGTGTATACACCCATTACAAGCAATCTTTTCTGATAAATCGTCATTTGTTCTTTTGATTTGTTAATTATTATACTATTGCTATTATTACTACTTCAAATTTAACAACGAAGAAAAATGACAATGAAATCAAAGAAAAGTTGCATCTCTCAAGGGGATATATGCAAAGTGATTGTAGAAGTTATCCAACTCAAAATTGGTCGTAATGGGCAGTGGCTTACAATTCTCGACGTGGGTGACAGATAAGGGTCACGTGCATAGATCATGAATTATCTATTCTGAAACTATATGTAAAAATTAGAGTATTCAATCCAAAATTAAATATTAATAAGTAAGATTAAACATGCAAAACTTTACATCTTGTGATTGAAGCAAGGTTTAGAATTTCCTATGTGAGATTCTATACATACGATCAACCCTCGTTTCTAAGCCACATTAGCCGTGCAGATGATCGACATAACTAAAATACTTAAATTTCTGGTCATTAATAGGAGCGTTTTGTCGAAGCAGAATGCTATCTTTTCGAAGGTAGACAGCAGGAGACATGGATGTTGACTCCATGACACCTCATTGCTCACGTAGAATAATTACTACAAATTTACGTCGCAGTCCATTGCAGAACATGTCTGAGTATATATCTAGCTAGCAAAACACTGTACTCATCTGTCTATAAATACCCTCATCACATGAAGAGACTCTATATATGCACACAAGTCGACCTAACAAGAGCTAGCTAGCCTTATTTACTTAAGAAGAGCTATAGTCTAACATGGCTTCACTGTCATGCAAGCACCTTCTTCTGGCTTTCATCTTGCTTTGTGTCATCTCCATCTCTATCCCAGGTGCTCAAGGTAATTAATTTAATTTCTTCTTTGAAAATCAATCTATATCTAATTATCTATATATATTTATCAATCTCATCATCTTTGATGAATAGTACAAATTAATTTATCAAATTAACTTTTCTATTTTTGGGGTTTGTAATTTGTTGCAGGACGGAGTTTGGGAGTACTGGTTAGTAATAGAGGCCATGAGAAGAGCCATGATGATGTCTTGTTTAAACAGAAAGAAGACGATGATGCGGTGGTGCCAGATCATGAGAGTTCGGATTTACTGGATATGGATTACACTCCAGCAAGTAAAAAGCCTCCAATCCACAACTGAATATATAGCAATTTTGTTGAACCCCATGTAGCTAGCTAGCTAGTACTACTAGTCTTGTATTTTTAGTCCAAAAGAAAGGGGGTATATAATTAGTTTTGGTCTTCAATATCTCTGCTCATTCCTATCTCATTAGTTATGAGATGTGGATATATAGGTTCAATACAAAAAAAAAAAAAAAAAAAAAAAAAAAAAGAGAGAGAGAGATCCTGGAAAAAATACATGCTTAAAGATAATGTAAAGCCATAAATATATATACAATAATATATATGGTGTTGTCTCTATATATACATTAGACCTTGCCTTTTGTAAATAGAGTTGTGGAACTAAGGCTCATGAATGGAAACTGCTGACAGTAATATTAATATCAGCTTTACAATACGCTCTAGATAGATGATCCTGTTTATGTTCAGTTAATATATAGCTATGTACGGTTATTTATCTTAATTTTTTAGTATGTTTGGATTGAGAAATCAAACTCGACATTTCATTGAAAGTTACAGTTTGATAAATGACAATTTATAATATCTTGATTTGGTATCATTTAACAAGGAAATCTTAAAATATTATGTGAAATTTGAAATATCATAATTAAATTTCAACTTTAAATTACACATAGAGGAAATTACAGATTTGGTGCACTTATTTTATACTTAGTTCAATTTTGATCCACGATCTTTTTTAAGTTCTGTTTTAGTCCACTAATTGTTCAACTTGTTCGATAAAGGTCCAGTCCGAAAATTTCAGTTTTGAGGTTTATGATTTTAAGTCCTTTAGGTTGTTTTTTTCTTCAATTATAATTAAAGTATAAACTATATTTCATCATTTTTAGTCATAGGAACCAATTTAGAGTATTAGAATTAAAGAGAATTGAAGTTGGGTGAAGTTTGAAAAATCTGAAAATTTTCTGGGAAAAATTGGCTCTTTTGGGTATCCTATTTTGGAGTTAATTATTTTGAGTTTTAGAACTCCAATTTGAGTGATCTTTATATGGTTGTAAAGAAAAGATGCATATATAGCTTCAAAATAAGTACATGTTTGCTGAATTTATGTGAGATTTGAAAGGGTAAAATGTGGGCTAAATTTGAGAAACAAATATAGACCTTTATTGATCGAACAAGTAAAACAATTAGTGAACCAAAACAGAATTTAAAAAAGATTGTGGACCAAAATTGAATTAGCTATAAAATAAGTTGACTAAATATGTAATTTTCTCTTACACATAAATAGGTGTCATTCCTAAAATTATAAGATAATAAGATTTTAAGTAAAGAAAGACATTCACTACTATCATCACCACTGCCATGCATCCAACTACCACTACCATTGTTGCCATGCACCACCAGTGCCATTACCTCCACAACTCAATACCTCCGCCACCATTCTTCCTGTCACCACCACCATATATGTACCCTTGTCTCCACCATTGTAATTGTCACTATTATTACCACCGACATCACCATCGTACCATTGTCGTCATTACCATATTCTTTGCTTCCATACGTCGTTGCTACTACCATCATCACCTGACCACGTGCACCCACTAACGCTTTTAATTTTATCATGCTTAATATGATAGCCAAATAATTAAGATACTTTACGATCTATAACTTTAAATTTAATGTTATAGAATTTTGCAATTTTGAAATTGTCTAACCCTATCAAACTTCATCATCCAAACGTACTATGATAATATCTTTCTAATATATATGGGAATTTAATTATGTGAATGGGTCAGTACTTAAAAACATTATTCTATATAATTATAATACTGTCACATGGTGTAACTAATTAACATATTCTAATATGGGTGGAGGACGAGTCATAATATCACATAATTAAAATGATACTTATATATAAATATATATTTTGTCTCTTCCTCTTAAATAACATGTCAAAAATTAATAAACTAACATAAAACACAATGGCTTAATTATAGCAATAATCCGCAAACTTTACCCCAAGTCTTGAGTTTGCGAATTTTACCTTTAGATTTTATGGTTTACCAACTTTTTATGTTAGCCACTTCAGTCATGTCCATCAATTTTATTTGAATTATCGTCAAATCCTATGCACGTGATAGTCACGTAATTCGCTTTTGGGGGAGCAAAAACATCACTAATCAACCAAGCACATGTTGTCACGTGCACATATTTGACGAAAATTGACAAACATGACTAACTGAGTAACGTAAAAAGGTGAGTGGACCATAGAATCTAAAATAAAGTTCATAGACTCAAGTAATATTTGGGATAAATTCGTGGACTATTGCTATAATATATTAAGCAAAAACACAAAATTCAAGTTTTTAGAATTACATTCACCCTAATTTTTAACTTGCTATTAGATATATGATAATGACAAACATTGTTATTGTTTAATGTTAATGTTTCAGACAAAAAAAAAAATTAAAGAACACGCCAAGCTTTGTATATTCTTTTTTTTTTTTTTTTTGTGAGGTCAATGCTGCAATCTTAATAGATGAAAAGAAAATTATTTTATTTTAGTCACTACTATTAAATTGAAGATCTTTTTTTTTTTTTTTAAATTAATTAATTATCGTTCATGAAATTTTAACTCAGGACTTAATCCGACAAATAAAAATTACGTGTCATCTACTTAGATCAAATGATCATTTGACAAGATTTTTACAAAATGTCACTTTCCTTTTGCTGTAGACGACTGCACTATTCTCATTTCTCAAATCACTCCACTAATCAAATATCATAGAATGAAATAATTCTGAAAGCAAACTGGATTTGTAGTATGGTGACACTTCTCTTTTGTTAAGATTGAGGTCTTAAATTCCACTTCTAATAATTCTCCCAAAAAAAAAAAAAATCGACTTAATAAAGTAACAGAATCCAAATTTCAAAGGTGCATTGAGTCCTTAAAAAAACTGCAGCATACACCATCAAACACACAAATAATGTATAACTTGACTAAAATCGAAGATGAGCAAATGTAAAATATCCTTTTAATCAATTTATTGTTGAGATTCTTTTCTTTTTTTCACTAACAATTCCACGGGTGAGCTTTAAGAGGGTGAGGCTATTCCGACCACCTTCCATTGATGAGTTGATCACCCTAACATATTTTGGACAAATTTTTTCTATTTTATATTTTCTTGCAAAAAATTATAAAATCACCCAGACCCATTCAACAACATGCCACCGAAATATACTAAGGAGTTCGGCAACTTATGACCGAATATAATGACAATGTTCGGCATAATACTGCGAAATGTCTTTTTCATTTCAATTCGGTGATTACTTACCGAAAACTCCATCAATGTTTGACAGTTAAGTACCGAATAACCGCAAACATTTCGATAGACAAGTATTGAATGACCCGACAAATAAAATTGAAATTTTTTTTATTTTAAAGGTAAAATTGAAATTTAAAAATTGAGTGGTGAACTCAACAATTTAGAGTGGTCGGAAAAGCCTGGGCCGAGCTTTAATTAGGTACATTTCTAAGAAGTAACCTCTTTTGACAATTTCAAAATTGAGGTTGTGTATATATGGTCAAATAAACTAGACTTCCTACTTGGACAGTTCTAGGCCTCTCAAGTTGCAGATGCCTCCTGGCATTACTGATTACCCTTACTATCTTAAAGGGATTTTTCTGAAGCTGCATTTGAAGCATCCACATTTGAGATTTTTGTAGTAAAAATGGAACTTTCAGACCAAACACAATCACGGATTTTTGCGGGTGCATTTTTCAGCCTTCAATATTTTTCATAGAAAAGCAAGCTAGCTTCTGCAGCAAGAACATCTTCCTCTGAAACGCTACACACTTCTGAATCTGAAATAGAAAACCAGCACGCAGCAGTAGCCTCGGATTGACCATCAGCTTCTTCCTCACCCAAATCAGCTCTCACACTTCTGTAAACAGTGTAATGCCCGCTTCCAGCTCTTCCAAAGTGCTCCACGACAGCAACAAGATGGTACAAACAAGCTTGGGGAAAGCTGGATTCTCCTGGTACATCTTGTGCCTTTGTAGTGAATTGAGATACATCTAAAGCTAATTCTTCTGGGTAGATGCTTCTCGTTGGTCCATAGACATGATTCAGCATTCTCGGATCATACTGCAAATTGAATTGATTGGAACAAGGGATTGGGTTTTTACTTTTTTGCTGAACCTTCCCTCTTTTCATGCCTTCTTCCCAACTCTTTGTTCCCATCCCACTGGTCATGAAACTTAAAAGGTCCAAAACCAATGGAAAAGAAATATGGCCCTACAATCACAAGTACAGCAGCCCACCACTATGACAAATATTTCAAGCATATGCCCAAGAAAGGAATATATGTGCCTTCTCAGATAACATGTGTAAGAAAATTGAAAAAAGAGAGGAAGAAAAGGGCCATAGATTTTAAACTGCACAGAAATTGGCAAATGTATTTGAACTGCTATAACATGGGCTTGGTTACCCTCAAAAAATGTTGAGAAACCCATGGATCAAATATAAGTAAAGCAAGAAATTCCAAATACCTGAAGTTTTACAAGTTCTCCAAATACATTGATTGAAACACGTTTTAGATGAATGCATAGAATCTGCAAGTACAGAATCAGAGAAATGGATATTCTTAAATATTGAAGTGCATAACTAAAGACTTCCAAAGAAAACAAAGATCTCAGGATACCCTCAATTCAAAATACAGAAAGTGAGAAAACAGCTAGAGCAAGTACCCAAATTGTATCAGAAAATTACATAAAACTTATAGCTTTGGCTTTTTAAGACAGATTTGCAAACAGGGTTAGGTTAGTGGTGCATGTCATGTATAGGAAATAAAAAAAACACAGCAAACAATTTAGTTAGGCTTGTCCTGGTCAAATTTTTAGCTTTCAGTTTATCTTCTCATTCGTTGCTTTACATAACCATCCACATCGGCTCAATTCCCAATTCAGGCTTTAGTTTAACCAACTCAATAAAATCCACCTGCGGCATTGTATCTTTTGAATAATTTTTTGAAGCTTGAATTGATATAAAAATAACTTATTTTCATCAGATGTTTACACATACTGACCCATGACATCAAATAATTTGATAACTTCAAAGAAGCATATAATTTGATAACTATATATGAAAATTCCAGTTTTTCTCCTTTGTGTTGGATCACCAAGTAAAATGAGCATTCCTTGGTTTTTTTGTTAATCTTTTTTTTTTTTTTTTTTCTTTCTGTAGAAGTCAAGTGAAGACAATAAGCAAAAGAAATATAACAGAAAGTTGGATCCTGTGATCAAAGCTCAAGAACCAGAAAAGCCAAGTCAACCTACTTTGGGTATATACATATTTAACAGTTCAGCTTTGGAGTAGCTTCCCCATAACTAACCATGCTTGGTTAGCATACAAAGATTTTCCAAACTCTGTTAGTTAGATTGGGTTTTCTTGTACATTATGAAAATATTAACACCCTTTGTATAATTGTACCAACAGCATTTTCCTTCCTTTTTTGAAATCCCTATATCATGCCAAAGCAGTTAAGGTATATACCTTATAGGCATTATGTTTTTAATTTTTTGCATGGAACAAGGCTTCCATGTAATTGATAAAATAAAACTGAGTCTTCAAGATGCCTACAGATGTCATGCCAAATAATGCCCAACTCCCATTTATCTTTCTTGCCTACAAGAACCATTCAGTCTAATTGACACCTGGAAAGTACCTTAGATTTTATGAAAACAATATATGCATCAGTACACAAACCTTTGGGCAACGAGCAATACTTATTTGCTTTAGAGTACATGAAAATTTATTTGACCATGGTAGTGTATCTAGATTAAGAACTCTTTGACAGTCACAGGAATCTTGCTCAGTGCATCTCTTAATCTTTTCAATCTCTGCCTGCAAAATAAACACACAGTAGCAACATATATAAAATTCATATCACTCAATAGCTCCAGAAAGGGATGAGAACCTCAAGAGCCAGACCAGGCTAGAATAAGAAGGCAGTCAAAAAGAAAATTGTGAATTATTAAAAAATATGAGTAACAAAGTCCCAACAAGAACAGCCTGGTGCCACGTCCAAGTCAGGGTGATGTTACTTAAGTTCCCCACTCTCAGTGATGCAAAGCATTTATGGCATGTAATGAACAGTCAAAGAGTGTTTTAGTTTTTGAAAATTTAATAAGGAAGTTGGAATACTATAAGATTACATTAAATATCAAAAAAGCCATCATGAAACAGTAGAAGCTTGTTATTAATGTATCTGTGGAAGTCCTAAAAGTGTATTTAGGGAGGAGAAAGAGTCATAAAAAGCGTATGCTAAAGGGGACAGGTCACTTTGTTTGCAGCAACCAACCTGGTTGGCTATATCGTTGTTGAAAGTAGCGGGTCCTTCTCTTCCTGCTGAGGGACTGCTTGTTGATGAGATTAAGCATTTGTTGGATGGTTTTGCTATGACTAGGTTGAGTTTTTGTCCTAGAGAGTGCAACAACGTAGCACACACTATAGCTCGTTTTATGTTGCGGAATTATGGTGTCTTTTTTTGTTTAGAGGAGGGTTCCCTCTTGACTAATGGATTGTATCGCTAGGGTTTGCCCTGTAATGACTTTGCAAAATTAATCTGACTTTGCAAAATTAATAATATTTCATTGACACCTTCTCAAAAAAAAAAAAAAAAACCTGGTTCTATATAATTTAAGATGTTGTCAGCTTCTAAACTATCCTATTGGCTTTCCCTTGATTTCCCTTTGGATATCTAGGCTCTAATGGTGATTGGACTATCAGCAATCCTTTACTTACTGTGTAAGAGGAGTATCTTTCTTTGTATTTACATCACCAAGCAAAACAAAAGGAGAAAAAAGAAAAAGGAAGACAAAGATAAAAGCGTAACAAGAACCCTAACCCTGCTGCGTTTGTCACATGAGGTAGATAAGGCTATCAGGTTACATATTTCTAAATGGGAATAAAGACTATCACAATAGGGATTTACCTCATTTACTCCTATAGAGAATAAAAACTTGATTGCAGCAATATGCCAACAATGGCTGCAGTGGTAATTCTCAACTTGTTCAGCAACAGTGAACTGCTTCAGGCAATCCTCTAAGGTACATCCAACCATCTAATATTGTAATATAAATAAAAAAAAAAAAGGGTAAAAGAGGTCGCATTTAGTTTTAGAAGAAAACAATCATAAGAATGAAAGCCAAGTGATAGGCTCAAACATACACAATACCCAAGTGTGAAATCTTCAGTACACATACAATTGTGGCACCACCACCAAGCACTGGTGAAAGAGGCAAGCTGTGAAAAGATTCAAAATTCAATGATATCTGCAAAATAAACAAAGATAAAATCATGACAGGAGACTAGAGCAGTGGCAAGTGAAAACTGTATATTGTGACAAAATAAACTCATTTTTTAAAATTTCAAACCTAAAAGACCAGAAGACAACCTAGTAGGATGACCAAGACCACAAGATACGAACTTTCCAAGCAATCTAAGAAAAATTAGGCACTGAAATTGGAGGAAGTTCAAAGGAGATGATTTTGGAAAGAGAAACAGTATCACCCCTACCAATCCCCAGATTTTTACTGATTGCACAAATACTAAATGTTCATATACTAAGACATGAAGGCAAGCGTAACTCAAATAAGTGTATCATAATGCGAAGTTCCTTCTAAAAGTCATACAAACCTGTGATGAACAACTTCGACATGTTAGGATGCTACCAAGAATTCCATCAAATGGTCCAAGGAAGCATTGTTGCCATCTTTCCAGAACACTTTGGTTCTCGGTTCTCTTTGGAGTAATAAACCTACAATTAGAGGCAAAGACTTCTGCTAAAGAACGTTGATTTGGAAGATAACAATCTGAAAACTCTTCTCTTAAAGATGACAGAAGATGAAGAAATGCTTCTGCTGCATCCTACGTTCATAAAATATTACGTATTAGATATTCAATTGCAATTTGCTCAAGTTGTTATAGCATTCACAAGGCAAAGCAGCACCTGCTGGCTTGTTAGATCGAAATTTTGAATGTAATTTGTCATTGCAAGCATCACTCTCCGTGGACTTAGTATGACTCTTCCTCCACCAACTACGCATAGTTCTACAGAAATATTATAAATTAATTTGGTACACCTAATAGAAAAGCTAGAAAGCTATTATTTAAAAAAAAAAAAAAAAAGATTATCTATGAGGTCATTTATGTCTTATGAAACATAGTAGTACAACACAACATAAAGAGCATTCCAACATACATTTGCACTCAAACAAAATTCAAGTGATTCCGCCAATGACCATTTGGTCTAGTTGATGGCACTCAGTCTCCCCTTTGTAGAAGGAGGTCCTAGTTCATATCTCATGGACGAAAGTTGTTGATTTATCAAAATAAAAACATAAAAAATCAAGTGATTCCATTAGTTTTGATGCTAACCTTCTAACAAAGCAGACAATGCTATTGTAAGCGGCAAGCTATCTAGCCGATCCTCAGCTGCTGGGAACTCACATTCCTCTAAAAAATTTTGTAGAAAAGGTTGGAAGTATGAACAGCCAGCCAGAGCCTGAGAAATTTTCAAGATTCAAAAATAAAACAATAAAAGCACACAACCATCTTAATAAGAAAAACAAGAGAGCACGGATGCTCAAAGTGTGTATACCTGTAAAATCACATTAAGAAAACAATTATTTCCAAGATTTTGCAATCCCGGAACCAGGCGCAACTTCGGAGCACCACTTTCAGTCTTATTCAGCCGCTCTAAGCAGCTTAACTTGCCCAATTTCGAGTCTTTCAGAGCCAAAACAAAACCAGCAATACCCAGAAGACCAGCCACAGATATGTGAAACCCAGATGATGAAATCAAGTTTGAGCCAGAAAGAGTCTTATACCCATGTTGGAATTGGCGAATCAAAGACTTCAAAGTTACCTCTCTTTCAACCTTCATTCTTTCTTAATCTTGGTTACTCGGGATGAGGTATAGCAAAGAGGACCTACCGAACAGAGCAGAGAGTACAAACACAGTGAACCAGATAGTAAGAACAACAACAAAGACTGCCAAAATGGTATGAAAATAGAGATTTCTCTGCAGAAACATCATCTAGCAGTGTCTGTGGGTAGTTACTAGATAAACCGATGAGATGGGCTTACCGTAAAACCCTGCAACAACAATTGAGATGGGCTTCGAGTAAATTGCTCACTCCTGAGCTTCAACAAAGGAAGATGATATGTCTCATACAGAAAAGCAATTATATAAATACAAATTATAAGTTATAAGTTATTTTATTTTTTGGTCTGAAATACAAGTTGACTCTTCAGCCTTTCCCAACTTCTGTTTTTCTTGGAACAAGGAGGACAAAGCAGAAAGTGGGTTCGAAATACTTCGAAATTTCGAATTGACCAAATTTGTAAAAAAAAAAAAAAAACACAATCTAGCAACATCAATTTTTGACCCGACATAATAACCCAACTTAAAAATTAAGTAGAGTTAACAAGTTAATTTTAGGTATAAAGTACATGTCAATATTGATACGATTAATAAACAAATCACTTATTAAGCTCTTAGGATTAATCCAAGTGGTGAGAGTAGTTGAGATTAGTGGCGAATCCAGAAATCGAATGTCATAGGATCAAGATTCAGTAGGCATGTTCCACCTACCAAATTTAGAGGTCCTTGATCTGATGATATATAACATAGGCCTAACCGGTTATTTTTCTAATAATCTGAACATGAACAATCTCATGAAAGAATTGAATGTTGCAAACACAAATTTCTCTGGTCATGTACCTGCTTTAATTGAAGACCTTCATTCCTTAAATTTGTTGGATATCTCCTACTGTTATGTTTATCCCCATCTTCCATCTTCCATCTTCGGCAACCTTACCCAGCTAAGTTACCTTAACATTTCTTTCTTTCAAGACAAAGATCATAATAACTTCTACCCTTCAAGAAACAACAATATATTCAATGGCCTAGTTTCTTGGGTTGGAAAGCTAACTCTGTTATTCCTTCAGTCAAAATAAATATTCAGGCACTCTTCCACTGTCTTCTCTCGTTCTCTCCTCTTTCAGACATTTCTTCAAACAGCTTACCCCTGCAACTCCACCAACATCCATGGGTTCAAGGGGTCAACCAATTTCCTTAAGCCTAGGATTTATGGGTTCATGGGGTCAATTGACCTTATTGACCCCATTGTAGATCCGCTAGTGATTGAGGTAAAAATTAAGATTAGGTTCTAATGTAACACAAAAAAAAAAAAAAACAAAAAAAATATTAAATATTAATAGATGCCATAAACTGGAGAGAAATATGGACAATTCAAATGTATATTTCTCAAATAATCTGTATTTAAGAGTTGTAGAATTTCTGCTTGAAACCACGGACAACTTATAACTCAGACATGGATATGCAATCTTAGTTGCAGATATAGCATGCATAGAGCAACTTCAACACCTAGGCAATATTAGGCTTTCTGCATATATTTACTCAAGTTGCAGTTTACTAAAGTGCTTCACTTTATTGACTAAAGTAACCAATCAGAACTATTGGGGAGACAACATGGTAGCTTAGGCCTTCCACAGTAGTAAGTGAGTGTCATAGCCATTAATGGATTTAAAGTGGTCTGAATAGTGCTGAAAGTGATCGAGTGTCATGTTACTGAAGCTATAGTGATGCTGAGTGTCATACTTGAGTGTCATATTTTGTCTCTAATTAAATTAAGTCTAACTGAGATTAATTGATGGTTAATTTATAATTTATAACTTATATATTTATGAATATTATATTATTGGTTTTATTTTAATGAGATCTTTAATATAAGGTCAATATTGAAATATATTTGAATATTTTATTTTATTAGCCAAATTCTAATTTCTCTATTTTCTCTCCACCAAAATGTCTTTCACATTGTTTAGTATTTTTTAATATTTGAAATGCATAAAAATGGTAAACACAACACACTTTAATAACTTCAGCTTGACATGCCTTTAACCAAGCCCTTTGTTCATGAGATCTATGTCTTGTTGTCTTTGCTTCTTTTCTTTGTGCTCCTTAGCACTCTGTTCACGATGATTTGACAGCCTTTGTGTCTCTAAGTATACTTTATCCATATGATCGACAATTTGGCTGACTTAGGAATGATCCTACCTCGCCTTCTTTGAATTATTTCTTCTCAGTTGCCTTGGACAAGTGTCACCTAGTGGTTGGAAAGCCGGGGCGTCCTTTCACCGTTCATCTCATCAGTGGGTGTTTCGATGACGTCGGTGGGGGTGTCGGCTGCACCTTTCTCCACACAACATGGTCATTTCACATGGTGTTGCATCTTAACCCAAACATGGTGCCATTTGAAAGGGTGTTCGTCATTTTCTACTTGGTATTGTCGGTTTGCCTCACTCACCTATGAACATGAAAACAAACTAATTAATGAAAAATAATATAAACATGATTGGATATAATTAAAGTCTAACATGAAAACTTACAATATCCGCTTTATTTTGGCCGCTTATGCACGATATATTGCGTTCATCATACAGGTCCAATACTTCGTGGTGGCAGCCGCCATCTTCCTAAAATGAGCTTGGACCACTCCAACTCGACAATTATTGGATACCGCTCTCGGACAATTCCTCATGAATTCTTCAAACACTTGTTCCAGAAAACTATATCTTTTTGTTGTGAACCGATGATGAAATCCTCCGAGTTTTGTATCCACGCCTCGACTAGAGCTACTTCTTCCTCGTTGGACCACTTCTTGCCTTTTGGATTGCCCATGGATGATGAAACAAATTGAAAACTTCAATTTAACAATTTAGTGTGAAAAAGAAAGATGGGTAGTGAATATATGAGTTGTGGGTGGGCTATTTATAGAAAAAATATTGATATAGCTGTTAGAAAATATTCTTGATTTAATAAGATTTTTTTTCATATTTTTTATGTATAAAAAAAGTAATTGCAACGGTAGAATAATGTACGCTGTTGATCTCCAAAGGTCACATTATTACAGTCGTTGGATCAGCCTATTTTATAAAATAAAATAAAATAAGTTGATGGAGGTTCAATAGAGTAGTATTTTGGATCAACATCAACAACCCATGCATATTGCTAGCTAATGTTATAGTCAATCTAAACATCACCACAAAGGTTTATTACAAAGTAGCCATTGGCCCATTGATGGGTTGATAGTTGATACCTTCAGCAGAGAAACCCAACGTCATTGGCTCATTGCCTCAATATTCTCATCTGGGTGCCTTGCTTTTCATTTCTCACTTGCTCGCAAAAGAAACCAAACAAAAATGTTATAACCACTGTCTTTAAAAAAAAATGTTAAATTTTAAAATCCATATAAATCTCTAGGGAGAAGACTGGAGAATTGATGGACTTTGTTATTTGTATTTTACATTGTAAAGTCCATAAAACTCCAAAATTTAATAAAGTCTTTAAAAGTCGATGACTTTTGAATACCATGTGACTTTTATAGACTTTCTAAAAGTCTACATTGAATACCATTCATCTTTTATAGACTCTTTAAAAGTTTAGATTTAATACTACTAAACTTTTATAGACTTTTCAAAAGTCTAGATTGAATACACCTAAACTTTTAATTTCCATTAAAATTCATCAAACTCCATATTGAATACACCCCCACTTAATCCCCGATTATTAAAGTGAGTGACACTTTTGTGTTAGGTCGATGAAGCTTCGTCTCTCGACTAATTCGAGTGGTGAGCAAGTGCAGAATCGTGAGTTGGAATCTATTCCGAATAGGATTGGGCATGGCTTGGTCAACAATGAGTGAACCTTATTTTATAAACGTTTTTATAAATTTCTGAATTTATTTATATTTAATATTTTGAGCTTTGATTAAGTAATAATAATTGTGAGTTGAACTTTTGTTTTGGAAACGCTTTTATGATTTAATTCTTATTTGTTATCTTGAGTTTTATTAAGAATAATGAATTGTGAGTTGGACTTTGTTTTCAAATGATTTACAGAATTTAATTGATTTATTTTATGACTGTTTCATCTTTGGAAATATTACTTGTCTCATGTTTCCGAGTTTTTATGGCATAAAGCTCACTTGATTTATAGCAACATTGATTACATAAATTCCTTTCTTATTAATTGTGTCAAGGAACTAAGATTTAGCTCATGGCTGCATGCATAATTTTATATGATGGTTGCATGAGTTTAATTTAACTAATAAGAATTTTTTTTGGGGAATTTCATTTGAGGATTTGGTTGAAAATTAAATGATATGCATGATTTTTTTTGGCATTATTTTAAGAAGTTTTATTATTAAATTTCTCGTCCCTTGGAAACGATTTCAATCGAGCATTTTTTTTTATGATTTGAGAACGATTTTAATTAAAAGGATTTATGAAAGAGTTGTATTTTTAGGTGTTGTATGGATAAGTATTTTCTGAGCTATGGTTTATTGAGTTATAGAAAGCAGATTCAAACCGCCAAATGAGTACCCTTCACCTGATAGTGATATCAGCTCTGCGTGCACGTATGACCAGACCTGTTTGCTCGTCCGTGCATCGAGATCACTCTGTACGGGAAGTAACGAGCATATCTGTCTACTGGTGCATCGAGATCACTCTACACAGGAAGTGACGAGCTTATCTGCATGCTTGTGCATATGCACGGGATATGGCGAGCTTATTTGTCTAAGTGTATAGCCATTTTCTCCGAGTACAAGTATGACATGTTTTTAGTTCTTTTTCGAGATATTCGACAACATGAGTTAAATGGAGAAACTTACTTTCGTAATTTATCAGTTTTTCGGGCATGATATTATTTGAAACTTTTTAATTAGCATTCTTTGTTGAAGAATTTGCTGAGTATTTCATGCATACTTGATTTGTTTGAATTCTCACTTTGATGGCTTTAAGACGTTCTCGGAAAAAGGATTGTGAAATGGTTAATGCAAAGAGTTTTTAAAATTGGGACTTTCAAAGAAAATGAGGTCAAGAAAATGAGTAGTTAATTATGGGATCTCTTATGAGGCTCACTCTACATTGTATTTCGATAATCGGAACCGTCTACACTTTTTTAGTCTACATTGAAGGTTCTTTCTTGCAAAAAAATTAAGTTAATCGAAAACCATTTGACGGTTCATTAAATAATCATAATTTCAAGTGTTTATCGAAAATATTTTATTCGTCTATTTATTTTATCAAAGTTTGATAGCTTAATGGTTCCGATTTGCTTAAATTTTTTGTAAAGACGATTTTTGAATATATACTTTAAAAATAGACGATTCAGATCATTAAAATACAATGTAAAATGGGGCCCATATTGAAATTTCACATTGAAGCTCCCTGTATGTATGTATCAATGTATACATGCATGTATGTATACCTAGATTGTAAGAAACTGTAAAATTGAATACCAAAAGAAAAGCATAAAATTCGAACACAACAAACAACAAACAACTAACAAGGCACATAGGACAACAATGACATTCGAACAAAATGTCACAATTCCATAGCAACACCAGTACTCAATAGATGAGTAGCTTGACCTTATACCAAAACTAATCAACAAATACACCAAAAATTTTAAAAACCCAATTAGAAAATTAAGGGTGTATTCAATCTAGGCTTTTAAAGACTTTTGTTAAATTCAAAAGTCAAGGAATACTCAATCAAGACTTCCATAGACTTTTAAAAAGTTTATGAAAGTCAGGAGTACGTACCCAATCAAGACTTTTTAAAAGTCTATAAAAGTTAAAATAAAACCCCTATAAATTAATACTATGGGGACTAAGAGAAATTATTATTTTAGAGAGGTTATTTATATATCGATAAATGAATAATTTATTAATTTATTGATAAATAAACATTTATTAATTTAAAAAGAGTTTTATGTTTCTTTTGTTCACGTATTAATTTTTTTTTACAAAGATACATGTTTCTTATTAAAAAAAAACAAAAACAAGATACATGTATGACTTCAAACTTTTAAATGGACGTTAAGAACTAGAAAATCAAGTAATTTCAAGATAAGTACATACATATATGGATTACGAACTAGAAAATCAAGTGTATTCAAGATAAGTACATATACATACATTTTCGAGATAAATTAAGAATAACTAGAACATCAAGTGTTTTCAAAATGAAAAAAATATACCAAATCTGGTATATGCATTGCAAAAACTTAAGGATGAGGTTCAATTCGATTTAGGTGCAAAAAAAGGGCAAACGACTTTAGAAACATATTTTGAGCAAGAGCTGAATTGAGAAAATAGAAATTGTTAAGTAAAAGTTTCTTAATATGTATTATGAATTTTTATGTACTATTTCTTTTATGTGTTGTCAAAATAGAGTAGTTGGGATAATTTTTTGTATGTTATTCTTCTCCAAGATGGAGGTATAAATAGTGCAGTGGCTAAATACAGAAAAAAGAAATTTACAATGTCAACTATGCTATAAATTCTACCAACCACGTTATCTTAACAATCCCTATAATTATGCTAATCACACTAATTTCTCTAATATTAATTACAATTGTTGACTTCACATTAACACTTCACCTTAAGTTGGTGCGTGTATATTGCACATGCCCAACTTGACAAGTGAGTCACAAAACACTCTGCTAGCCACTGCTTTAGTGAGTACATCTGCCAGTTGGTCTTCGGATTTTATAAATGGAAAGCTGATAATTCACTAAACACCCTTCTGCTCCATAGGAGTGTCAACTGAGCCAAAGATCCTAGCCTCCTAGGGTTTTTGTATCTCCTATCTTGCTTGTCGTCGTCGCATACCCAATACCCATATACCATACCCATACCTACTCTTTACACCTATCCAGTAACATACTCGTCAGACTCTACCATACTTTGTGAGAGCTGGAATAATCCTAGTTTGCATTACTTTGTGAGGGATTTAGTTTTTTAGAGTGTTGAATTACCTTATGGGTTGAATTGCCTCCAAAGGAACTTTCCTTGCTATCGTGGTCGTGGAATTTAGTCAACTTGTTCATCGTCGTTGCCATCGCCGAACTTCACCGATGTGGGTCGTACTCCTCTGTGCCTGCGAGTTGCACTGCCCTTTCTCGCCGATTAGCCCAGTCACGGCCAGCAACTCCTCTATGTTTTCTTTGCGCCGTCGTGCTCTGCTCATGCCCTCTTTATCATGCCCAGCAGTGGGCGTTTCTCTGATTTCTGTGCCCTCGCAACCACAGTCGTTGGCTTTGCGTTCGACCCGCACCATCACCTGCTCAACATCAGCCACCCCTTACTGTTGTTTCGTCGCTACCCAGCCACTGTTTTGTTGTTGTCTAGCCACCGTTGCACCTCTACCATCATTGCATCTCAGTCGCTGCTCTGTCGACTAAGAAACCTCTGCCCAGTCGCCGCTCGTTCACTACCTAGTCGTTGTCCAGCTGCCATTCCACCTAGCCGACGCTTCACCGCTGTCGCTCCACTACTATTCTCTAAGCTACATCATATTTGTGCACAGCGTCACACACATTATATTTTAATTCATTGTTAAAAAAAAATTGTCAGAGACAAATACTTCTGGATCTGCCTTTAAAAAAGCAAAACCTCCGTCACTACCACCACTCTCTTCTAATGAGATTACCGCCTCCATTGCCCCTGACAAATTAGATGGTACAAATTATGTTGATTGGGCCATTAATGCTCGCATCAATATTATTGGAAGATGAAGATGGGGTTTCATTAGTGGTTCTCAATCTGCACATGATTCAGATTCTGCTGCCTATGAGACTTAGGATGAAGAAAATTGTTTGGTCAAATCCTGGCTGCTGAATTCCATGACTCGGGATGTAAGATCCATGTTTCAACGCCTTACAACTGCCAAAGAGATTTGGGAGGCACTTTAACAACAATATTCTGTGAATCAGATTTTTAACAAAGCCTATGAACTCCAGTGTTAGGTAATTACTACTAAAAAAAATGGTGGCTCTGTTATGAACTAGTTTGGGCAATTGCAGAAAATTTGGCAAGAACATGATGCACTTCATCCTTGTGCATTAAAAAATGCGGAAGATATTCGTACTCGAGCTACCGAAATTAATAATGATCGTCTTTATATCTCTCTCGTTGGCCTTGACTTTAGCCTTGATGGGGTTTGTAGTCGGATTTTATCATCTCTTACTCTTTCAAGTTTACGGGAGGCCTATGCTACTGTGTATTCCGAAGCTAACATACAAGAAGCTATGATGGAGAGTCAGGTGACTAACAGAGATGCCTGAGGTGCCTTTGTTGCCAAGAAAACTGGTGTGAGATTTGATCCTAAGAAATCTGGCCGAAAATGCACATATTGTAACGAAACAAACCATGTTGCAGAAACTTGCTTCCAAAAGCATGAGATTCCTGAATGGTATGAAAAAAAATAAAGCAGAAAGAGTCGGCTAGGCTTCTCATGTCACCTCAACCTTTGAGTCTATAACACAACCTTCAAAAAGCAACTTCGTCACTGCTTCCAGATTCATTGCCAAGTCAGGTTTGTCTAATTATGTTCTTAGTGCTCCTTTTATTGGAAATAATGCTTGGATAATTGACTCAGGTGCTACTGATCATATGACTTGTGACCGTTCTGTATTCAGTCATTTGTCTTCTGGTTGTCATAAATCTGTCATTACTAATGCCAATGGTGTGTCTTCTCTAGTTGTTAGAGTAGGCTCAGTGTCTTTATCGTCTTTTTTATCGATCTCTGATGTCTTATTTGTTCCATCACTCAACTGTAGCCTTATTTCTGTTAGTAAATTAATCAAGTCTCATAATTGTGTTGCCACATTTTGTCCTACTCATTGTGTCTTTCAGAACATTCATACGAATGAGAAGATTGGCAGTGGTAAACGCATTGGGGATTTGTACTATCTGGAAAGTACGTTACCAAACTCAAGTGATGGAGCATTGGTTCATGTTATGGGCGACAACATGTTAAGAAATAAGAAAAATATATGGTTATGGCATCGCCAACTAGGTCATCCTTCGTTTGATTATCTGCGAAGACTGTTTCCCTCTTTGTTTAGAGATTGTAGTCTTTCATATTTTGTTTGTGACACTTGTATGATGGTGAAAAGCCATCGTACTGTTTTTCATTCATATGATAATGAAGTTGACTCCTCTTTTGCTTTAGTTCATTCAGAAGTTTGGGATCCTGCCTCCCTTTCTACAAACAATGAGATGAAGTGGTTAATTACATTTATTGATAATTGTATCAGGATGACCTGAATATATTTTCTCCAACATAAAAATGATGCTTGTGTAGTGTTTCGTGTTTTTCATCAGATGGTACTTACCCAATTTGGCGTGTCTATCAAGATTCTCTGTTATGATAATGGAGGAGAATATGTCAATAGGGAATTGACTGCCTTTATGAATTTAGTTGGTATTCTTCATCAGACATCTTGTCCTCACTCTCCTCAACAAAATAGGGTTGCAGAGCGCAAAAATCGCCATTTGTTAGAAGTCACTCGATCTCTGTTAATTGGAGGACATGTTCCATCTCAGTTGTGGGGTGAAGCCTTAAGATCTGCTGTCTATTTAATTAATAGAACACCATCTAGTGTTCTAAATTTTCGGAGGCCTTTGGATGTGTTATTTGATCACTGCTCGCTCCCTGTAATTGTTCATTTATCCCCCTGTGTTTTTGGCTGTGTGGTGTATTTGCATTTACATACTCACCAACGTAACAAGCTTGAATCACGTGCGTTGGAATGTGTTTTTGTAGGCTATGGTACTTCTCAAAAGGGCTATCAATGTTATCATCCATCTTCTAAAAAGTTCTATATCTCTATGGATATCACATTTCATGAACATGAGCTGTTTTACTCAAGAGGAGTAACTTATTCTTCTCTTTAGGGGGAGTCTTTGCCAGAAGTTCAGAATCGTGAGGATATGGAGTCCTTTGAGATGTTTCAACCATTAAGAGAAGATCTCCAGCCTACCAATACGTCTTCCATTACAAACCCGAGCCTAGCTTCCTCCACAGAAGTCTCATTTGATGGTGATAAAAGTCAAGTCCATAATAGTACAATATCTCCTATCTCTACAACAGAACCACTTATCCAATCTTCTCTGGATGACTCCTTAAAGGTATCATCTGATCCCATTCTTGATTCTAATACACATGTTTTAGTTAATAAGACTGATCTTAACTCAATATCATCCCAATATCATCTTCCACCCCGGTCTAATCGTGGTCAACCTCCCACTAGATATAAGCTCTGATACCATGTCAAAATAGAGTAGTTAGGATAATTTTATGTATGTTATTCTTCTCCAAGATGGAGGTATAAATAGTACAGTGGCTAAATACAAAAAAAGGAAATTTACAATGTCAACTATGCTATAAATTCTACCAACCATGTTATCTTAACAATCCCTATAATTATTCTAATCACACTAATTTCTCTAATATTAATTACAATTGTTGACTTCACATTAACATGTATTTCATCAATTATTAATTTATACATTCGCTGGTCCCTAAAAGATTTTAAGAAAAAATATTATTTTATGCATTTAGCGAGGTTATTATTTTAGTACACTGGCCCGAGTTGGGATCATAATATTTTATTATTTAACCAAGATTATTAATTTATCATACATTCATTTATGAAAATTTTATTGTATATGACACTCAAAATGTTAATGACTTTCATAAATTTCTCAAATTAATAGGCTCTAAAAGACTTTTGACATTGAAATATACTTACTAAACCTTCTTATTTCTCTCCCTATCTCTCCCCCCCACTCTGAAAGACTTTTGGCATTGAGGTATAAATAAACCTCTTATGTTCTTTCTAGCACCGCACACTACAAGAATAACCCTCTTTTGTGACTGTATAGTGAAGACTGATATACCTTTGTCACTACTGATCAGCATGTGGTGACTCTTAAAGTTGCAAGTTCCTTTTGGATCCAAAAGGAACGGTTGGATTGTTACTCTCCGAAGAAACAAATAAGTATAACATATTTATTGTCCAAAATGAATTACTGTGTATGTAAAAATGGACAGTTCTCATATTTTTAATTTTTTTATATATTGAAAAGTTTAATTTAACCAGAATGGGTCCCGCAATTTCTGTCAAAGCCACAGTCCATTATTACTTGCACTGACTTGACATGAATATCAATGCTGGTTTAAAAAACAAAACCAGCACAATTAACTTCCATTTACACTACGCCACTCTACTCTCCTCCCTTGTCTTCTCTCTCTCCTTTCTGATCTCTCTCGTCATCCCTCCGCCCCTCTCTCCTCCACACCCACACCAAATTTTCTCCATCGCCACCTTCTATGCGAAGCCAAAACCCAAGTCATTCTCGACACCGACAGCAAAAAGCTCTCCTCCACACCCACACCAAATTCTCTCCATCGCCACCCTTTCTGCGAAGCCAAAATCCAAGTCATTCTCGACACCGACAGCAAAAAGGTATCATTTCTCCCTTTTTTTAAGTTTTCCTTTGGGTTTGACTTCTGGGATTTTGATTATAGGGTTTGATTTCTGTAGAAACATTTGTAACTTTTGGGAACACCCAGATCCCTATATCTCTCAGCATTCTTCTTCTTCGACAAAGTGAACACTAAAAAAGGATTTGGGGATTCAGCTGCAGTGTCTGATCAGACAGTCTTTCTGTGACCTTCAATGGAGTAAAACTTACCATCATCACTTTACTTTCTGAAACCGGCCGCAGCTGCAGTCAGATCGATGCATCCCCCAATCTGATGTGTTTTTGGTCCGTTCATTCTTACCTTACGACCATCTCAATGCTTTGTTGGGACTTTTCTCATTGTTAATCTACTATTTCTGCAAGGAAGCCTTCAGTATGTAGATATGCAATTTGGGGAATCATTGCTTATCTTCTGTCCCAACTACTCAGTTGTTAAATCATATTATGAGTCTTGCTGCACATCATTTATTTTTTAAATTAATATTGGGACGTTGGGTATTATGTATAAAACAATATTCTTGCTGCAATAAGTCTTAATTATGAGAATTGATCTCTTACTCTTACCTTGAACGTTAATAATTATTTTACAAACTATTATTTCCAACGTTTCTTGCTTTTGTCCTCACAAAAAAAAAAACTTACATTTCTTGCTTTCTATGTATATCGTGCTTATCAATTTATGCCTTCTGACCTTTTGCCATATTATACTTTGTATTTATAATTCTTATTATTAATATTGTAAATTAAGTATCCTAAGTGTTACAACTTACAACTCTCCTAATATATTTATTTCCATATATCTGTCAAATTAAGTACATGTTTTTACTTTTAATATGGTCTTCTCTAGACATGATAACATTTCTTCCATTAATGAAATACCATTCAACCTGAACCTTTATTTTAATTTGCAACTTCCACTTTTACCCCACTTCCTATTCTTGTCTATATATTACTCAGATCCCTTCTTTGCAATTGCAATAACCTCTTCTACCTAGGATAACCAACAATATTTGTGTTAAGCTTCACAAATGAGCAGTGTATGGTGGAATTCAAGATATATCACACCTTATTCCACTGCAACAATATTAGACATGCAGGCTAGAGTGGAATGGCACCCATGTAGCAGTTAAGATCCAATGCAGCAAGAGAGTACAATAACCAAGTGGAAGTGCAGATATTTGTAGAAGCAGTGATCCACTGCAGACGCATGCCAACATAAGTCATGAATCCAGCCGACAAGACCTGACTGCTGCCTGCAAATTGGCAGTCAAATTAATAGATAAAACACAGTAGCTGGAAATAAAGGAAGGACAGATAGGCTTGAAGTTGGGATAGTGCTATACCGACCCCATCTTGTAAGACTGTCATTGCTTTGGTCGCTGCACTGTGGCCATTTGGTTTGTGATTGATAACAGTCTTTGCTAGAGAGAAAGGGGACTGTTATATATCATAAGCAAAAGCATGTTATTGTTGTAGTGGCATCCCTGCCACCGCCGTGCTTCTCTGCATCATCGCATGTCACACCATTTTCTCTTTCCCCTCTCTCTATCTCTCTCGTTTCTCTACTGTCTCTCTCTCTCTCTCTAAATCGTTGCTCCGTCTCCCTCATCCTCTCCCTGTCTCTTTGATCTGCCATATAAATTTGTTGAGTTGTCTGCAGATGGGTAGGAGAAGAAGTTCCATGACCCACATCAGTGAGCTATGGGCATTTGACTTCTTATGACCATACCAAGAAAACAATTGGGATTCTTAAAAGCACCCTTCCATGTGTAGACTATCATACATTGTTGTATTCAAGTTTTTGTTAATATATATAAATATATATATGTATGTACTTAAAAGTGTAAAATATTTTTAAAAACAATAAATTACAAGAACTTGAGTGAATGAGCTTCACAAGTACTAAGGGCTAAATCTCGTTGGTTATTTATTTTTTGCTTTTTCCCTTGTGTTCATTAGTGACTTTATGTAAATGCTTTATTTATAAGTAATCAACTGTGTTGGAATATGTTCCTAAATTATTAGATGTTATATGTTTCTAAATTATTAGATGTTGTACTGCTCAGTTAATTAGGTGGTGTGCTGCTCAATTAATTATTGTTTCATTGGGAGTCGAAAGGTTGTAAGTTAGCTGTTTATGCATTAACTAAGTTAGTTGGCAGGTGTTTAGTTGTTCTACTTAGTCTGTGGTGGGTCTTCTTCTCTATATGACAGAAATAATATTTCTCAACCTTTTGTACGTTTGCTTTGGGCTTTCCTAGCTAAACTAGTTTTTGTTCTTCTTCCTTTTGTGTTGATTAAATACTTATTTTCTATATGGTATCAAAGCTTATAAGATCCTAAACCTTTTTTTTTTTTATTTAAGTCAAGTGTTCTGTTTTATTGCAAATGGGGGAAAATTTAGAAGCTCCTTCATCTACCTCTATGGTTCCAGAGACTGAGTCAAATCCAAATTTGCGGTTGTGCTTTGTAATCTTAAATGGACTCAACTATTTCCCTTGGTCTAGAGCAATCACATTGGCCCTTAGTGGAAGATCTAAGCTTGGATTTATTAACGGAAGGATTCCTGCACCGGATGCTGCTGACCCAAAATTTGAAGACTGGTTGTGCAAAGACCAGCTAGTCATGTCTTGGATTCTCAACTCCATGTCGCCTCAAATTGCTGAAATCTTTAGCTACTCTGAGTCTGCTCATCTTTTGTGGGAATCGGTTAAGGAAATGTGTGGGCATCAGAATAATGCTGCACAGATCTTTCAATTGAAGAAGGATGTAGCAAATATCTCTCAAGATGGAAAGTCCTTTGTTGAACATCTTGGGAAGCTGAAAAACATATGGAATGAGCTTTCACTTTACAGACCTCACTCCATAGACTCTAATATGCTCTTAAAACAAACTGAAGAGGATAAGATTTTCCAACTTTTACCAAGTCTCGATTCCGATTATGAAGATTTGCGTAGCCACATCCTCATGAGTGTTGAACTACCCAGTTTTTCTAGTGTGTGCACCACTATCCAGTGTGAAGAAGTAAGAAAAAAGACTATGAACCCTCAAGGAAAAGTTTCATCTGATGTGTCTGAATCCAAAGCATTTGCCAACGAGTATCGAAGATTTGAAAGTAAAACTTTAAAAGGGAACAAAACTACAGTCTCATGTGAGCATTGTGGTCAGGCGCGTCACACTAAAGAAAAGTGTTGGATTCTTCATCCCCACTTGAAACCGAAATTCAACAAAGAGAACAAAAGTGCACCAAGAGGTTCTGCCAATCTGGTCTCTGGAGATAACGTCACTACAACCACGCCTGTACCTGGTCACTCTGCCTTAATAAGCCAACTATCTCAGTTACTTCTGCAACTGAGTAAAGTAAAGCCTGCTACCTCCTTGACTTCAGGTATTTTTCATGCTCTCTTTGCTCTATCACATAATAATTCTGATTTATGGATTGTGGATTCTGGGGCAACGGATCACATGACCAATAATAAGGAAGGTCTGCAAAATCTGCTTCAAACTCCTTTCAAGAACCAATCTGTATCAGTTTCCAATGGGAGCTCAGTTCCAGTTCTCGGCCAGGGAGAATTTAATCTTCTTGGCTCAAACACCTGCTTTAATGCGCTTTTTGTGCCATCTTTTCCCTTCAAATTGTTATCAGTTGGAAAACTGACTAATGCATTAAACTGTAATGCAATCTTCTCCCCTCACTCTGTAATTTTTCAAGATCGAGTAACCAAGAAGACGAATGGTGAGGGAGTGTATTCAAATGGGCTGTATTTGCTGAGTCAACCTCTGAACAAGCCCAAAGTGTTTCAAGTTAATTCTTTGCAAGTTGAGTCTCTGTGGCACAAACGGCTGGGACATCCATCTAATCGTGTTTTGAACTCCCTTTTTCCCTCTCTTAAGTCCAGTTCACATAACTGTGATATTTGTCATTTCTCTAAGCAAACCAGACTGCCGTTTGTATCATCTACTTCCAAATCAAAGAAACCTTTTGATCTTGTTCATTCAGATTTATGGGGTCCTGCACCCCTTGACTCTCATGATATTTTTAAATATTTTGTTATTTTTGTGGATGATTATTCTAGAGTGACTTGGTTGTATCTGCTAAAATCAAAGAATGATTTTATTCTCGTGCCATCTCTTGTGTCTTTTTTGGATATTCCTCTACAAAAAAAAGATACAAATGCTATGATTCAACAACCAGAAAGATTTATATTTCTCGTGATGTTGCGTTTAAAGAAGCTATGCCATTTTTCAAAAACCCTCAAGACGTTATTCCTCAGGGGGAGCATTTATTTGGCCACATTCCCATGTCAATTGTGGATGAAGACCTGACACCTTCCTTACTTCGTTCAACTACAAAGGATACTCTTACTCAAGGAACGAGTGATTCTAGAGAGTCTACCAGTGGTGCTCCTAGAAGATCAACTAGAATCAAACAACAGTCAACACGCCTAAAGAACTTTGTTACCTATCATGCTTCCAGGTACATAATTAATAATTACATCTCGTATGATGGCTTGTCTTCTGCTCATGTTGCATTTGTTAGTTGCATCTCATAGAATACTAAACCATCTGGCTTTCAAGAAGCTAACTCTCAACCAGTTTGGAGAAAGGCGATTCAGGAAGAACTGCAAGCTCTTCATGACAACAACACATGGACTATTGTCAAACATCCAGAAGGGAAAAAGTCTATTGGTTGTCGTTGGATCTTTAAAACCAAATTCAATAGTGATGGAACAATAGAGAGATACAAAGCAAGGCTTGTAGCTAAAGGTTTCACACAAACCTATGGGGTAGACTATAAGGAAACATTTGCCCCAGTAGCTAAAATGAGCTATGTGCGTGTTCTTCTGTCCATTGCTGTGAATTTTGACTGGTCATTACATCAAATGGATGTTAAAAATGCATTCATACATGGCGAATTGGAAGAAGAAGTATATATGATCATTCTCCCAGGTCATCCTCAAGAGAAGAAGCAAGGTATGGTGTGTAAGCTTCATAAAGCTCTGTACGGATTGAAGCAATCCCCACGAGCTTGGTATGCCAAGTTAAGTTCAGTACTTGAGAGCACTGGTATAGGTGCAGTGGTGCTGACTCGTCTCTATTCGTTAAGAAAGGAACCGCATGAACTGTTGTTGTTCTTATTTATATTGACGACCTCATTATCACAGGGAATAATGAGCTTGAAATTGCAAAATTAAAAATCTTCCTCTCTCAGAAATTTTTCATCAAAGACTTGTGCAACCTCAAATACTTTCTCGGCATTGAGGTTGCATCTTCTAGCAATGGTCTGTTTCTTACTCAACAGAAGTACGTGTTGGACCTCCTCAAAGAAACCCAAATGCTTAAGGCTAAACCTTTGGCTAATCCGGTCAATAGCAAAGGCAAGCTTAACTTGGATGGAAAGTTGTTATTAGATGTGAACAATTATCAGAGGATTGTTGGGAGGCTCATTTATCTCACCATTATCCGTCCTGACATCACCTTTGCAGTCAGTCAGGTGAGTCAATTTATGCATTCACCTCGTTCCAATCATTGGATTGCGGTTAAGAGAATTTGAAAAGATCTCCAGGGCAAGGACTACTGCTAAAAATTTATGGTCACTCCCAAATCATAGGATATTGTGATGCTGACTGGGCAAGGAATCCAATTGATAGAAAGTCTACCACTGGTTTCTGTACTTTCGTTGGAGGTAACTTAGTCACCTGGAAAAGCAAGAAGCAGAACGTGGTTGCTCGGTCTAGTGCTGAAGCAGAATACCATGCAATGGCTGCTGTGACAAGTGAAATAATCTAGCTTCAATTTCTGCTTAAAGACCTTGGTGTTGGTAATTCTCTTCCTATGGATCTTTTTTGTGATAACCAGGCTGCCATTCACATTGCTTCGAATCCTGTCTTCCATGAACGGACCAAGCATATTGAAGTTGATTGTCACTTTATTCACCAAAGGAGTTCTGTTGTTCAGTTCCAAAAGCTTTTGTCCAAGCTTTGGTCTATCAATCTCCTTCCCAAGCTTGAGGGGGAGTGTTGGAATATGTTCCTAAATTATTAGATATTATATGTTCTTAAATTATTAATTGTTGTACTGCTCAGTTAATTATTATTGTTTCATTAGCAGTCGAAAGATTGTAAGTTAGATATTTATGCATTAACTAAGTTAGTTGACAAGTGTTTAGTTATTCTACTTAGTTTGTGGTGGATCTTCTCTGTATGACAGAAATAATATTTCTCAATCTTTTGTACGTTATATTTCTATGTGTTGATTAAATACTTATTTTCTATAGACTGTTTCAAATTTGAATATATACCAGGATGTTTGTAGTACACATTATAAGCATTTTTATATCTGCCAATTTTTATCTTTAAAAAATTCTGGCTTTTATTTATGCGTTTGCATGTGAAGTTTCGATATATAGAAATTAGTTGCAAAACTTGTTACTAAAAAGCTCCATGGGTTAGGTCGGCTAATGAGTTAGTCATTAAATGCAAGTAGAAAGAATGCGTACTTGATAGTGTTTGCAGAAAAAGTATTAATATCAAATAATCTAGAGCCAATTTGACATTTTTAAATGCTTTTAGAATTAATAAAAATGCTTTTAGATTAGTAAAAATATTTTTATTTATGTTTGACAAAAATAAGTAAAAATATTTATGAATTATAATGGCACTTTAAAATAATTTTTTAAAAATATCTATCAAGTGCTTCCACCAAAAACACTTCCAAATACTTTATATGAAACACTTCCACTTTATAAAAGTCTATATATGCTTATAAATATAAGCACTTCTAAAAACATTATTGATTATAAATACTTGTAAAAAACAGTGCCCAATTAAAATGGACCCTCGTTTTGAAATTATTCTTATAGCTATATGTTGACTCAAAACGATATAATAAATTATTAGAGTACCGAACATTTTTCAGTTCTTTATTGTTTGTTAAAAGTCATTAATATCTATGAAATTTTTTTAATAAAACCCCATAAAAGTTTGTCATACTTCTGAAAATCTGTCACTTAAAAAAAGTCGATTAAAATTCCGAATTGAGTTCACTCCTAAATTCCAAATACAAATGTATGAAATTTAGCCTCAGACATCCAAGGAAGGATAGAAGCAGCACAAGCTCTCAAGCCTGGCGAAGGCGAAAGCTCTTAGGCGGCCACTGCGAATGTTCTTGAGAAACAAGCCTTAGGATTTGTCATCATTGGTGATTTAAACTGCTCATTTAAAAGTTCAAAATACTGATTTATGAGCTTAATAAAAACCCAGATTAATTTCATGAATGTGGCAAAACATGATCTGGTTCAGAACATTTTCTAAAATTCAATCAAGCAAATCACAGAAAATCAGAAAACAGGCAGCAGAAAACAACAAGAACTATATTGCTAAAGTGTAAACAGAATCTCAGACATCCAAGGAAGGATCAAGCAGCATTAGCTCTCAAGCCCCGCAAAAGGCGAAAGCTCTTAGGCGGCCACTGCGAATGTTTTGAGAAACAAGCCTTAGAGTTTGTCATCATTGATAATCATACAACCAATTTGATTCAATAAAGAACATAACAAGATTATTAATCACTGCAGCAATTGCAAAACCCAAGTAACAAATTTCAGAAAAATAAAATACACCATAATAAATAAGTACAACATTGCGAGAATATGCTAAATTAACCTATTCCATCCAACAATGATCAGCAAGACACCAATAGACAAATAGCTGACAAAGTGAAAAGGATGGAGGAAGATTAATTTGAGGGACCTGTTCATCCCTAAAGCACTCAAACTGCTAAAGGGGCAGACGTAAAGTCCCCAATAGAGAACAAAATGATCAAAATGTTGAGCATTGACCAATTAACATATAAGACCAAATGGGCATCGATCAAATATGTTCACTAAAAAAACCCATCAAGAAAAATGTAATACATGTACAATACAGAACCCATATACGAAATCAGAGAAGCAGGCAAAGAAAACATGTAAATAGAGTCAAAAGTGGGTGAAATTTCAATCGCACAAGATAAAAACAGAGAGAATATGAAGAGAGAGTCTCAGACATCCAAGGAAGGATAAAAGCAGCATAAGCTCTCAAGCCTGGCGAAGGCGAAAGCTCTTAGGCGGCTACTGCGAATGTTCTTGAGAAACAAGCCTTTGGATCTATCATCATCGACTATACATGACCCATATTGCACACATTCAATCACAACACAAAATATACACACTAAAGAATGTAGCTGCAAATCTAAATCATACACAGCATGAAAGCAGAGGCAAGCACGTTACACCCATAAAGAGGAATAGAAGGGGAGAAGAGAGCTACGAGATGAAGAGTGAGGAGACAGGAGAGGGTCAATTTATACAGGAGAGAAGAGGTGGGGATTTTAGGGTTTCGTTGGATTAGACGGCTACGATTTGTTCATGAAACAATCTAGACAATTTGAGAACTTGGGCTACGCGAAGGGCTATTTTCGAATTGGGCTTTGGAATCGTTTGGTTTGGGTTAACCCGACTATGGCTCTTAACCCATCTTTCAATGAGGGTGGCTTAATTTGTCAAAAAAAAATTGTAAGAGCCATTTACATGCAACTCCAATTTTTACTCCTCTCAAAAAATAAAGTACATTTGCTTGGAGGACCGATAAAGCCAACTTGGCAGTCTTGGCCCCTCCTCAAACCAAACTATAGTCTCATCACAACTAAACTAAATTGTGCCAACTCATTGGTGATGAACAAGAAAAATAGAAGGGAGAGAACACATCAATCTCTAAGGGCTGTTTGATATTCTATCTAAAAATTATTTTTATTTTTCAAAAATAAAAAAATAAATTTTAATCAAAAAAATGTGTTTGGTAGACTATTTTCAAAAACAATTTTTAGAAAAAAATTCAAAAACAGGCCTCTTTTTAAAAATGATAAAACATCGTTTTTTTTTTTTTTTTTTTACNTGGCTGGCAAAATACTCATAATACCCTCCATATAAAATCCATTTTTTTTTACTGTTGTTTTTTTTTTCTTTCAGCCAATCACTGCCTCTCCCTCCCTCCCTCCCACTCTAGCTAACCATTACCCCCCTCGCAGCCCCAGCCGCTGTTACAAACCCAGCAAAATCCTATGAAAAAAAACTCACATTGCTCAGCAAAACTTACCAAAAAAAAACTCATCGCCCAACAAAAAAAACTCAGAAAATTATTGATTCTTTCAGAGATCAGACTTATCAAAACTCAGCAATGGAGAAGAAGAAGATGCAAAATTTTCATATCTAGGTTTTTGGTCGACACATGGTCAAATTTTTGGTTGACACATGGTGGTGCTTTGGCACTTATCACAAATTACTTTTGTGAATTTTTTGTGGTGACCACAAATTCGACCATCTTTTCTCTTTTTCTGATTATAGCACATTCAACCAGATCTGAGTTTTCGAATTTTTTTGTTTTTTAAGATTTGGGTTGGGAGAAAAAAAGAGAGAGATAGAGAGAGAAGATGATGGCTCACTGGCTGGTGCCCACCACCATCCCTTTTCTCCCAACCTATTTTAGAAAAACTTAGATCTAAGTTTTTGAATTTTGTTTTTTTTTGTTTCTTTTTTCATATTTGGGTTAGGAGAGAAGGGGAGAAAGATAGAGAGAGGAGATGATGAGTCATTGGCCGGTGAGGGAGGTCGCTCTTCATGGCTGCTATAGGAAGAAGGTGGAGGAGGGTTTGGCTGCTGCAGCAATTTGTCGAATTTTTGGTCGACATATGGTGGACTGTGGCAATATTTTTATTTATAAAAGGATATTTTGGTTTGAAAAATATAATTATTATTGTTAATTTTGAGGATAGAAGATCAAAAAAATTTAAACCGTATTTAAAGGATTATTGAATAAAATTTCTCAAAAAAGTTAGTAAGTCGGTACAAAGTCCTAAAACTCTCAAAAGCCTTTCAGTGTAGCTCCCATGAGCCAAGTCTTCCTTCAGAAGCGGGAAGAGAGAGAGAGATAAGAAAAACAGAGAAAATGGCACCAGGCAAGAAGGGTAAGGCAAAGGGCAAGGCCAACCCTGCCGAGTCAACTCAACCCATCAACCAAAACAACTTCCCAGCCTGTATTCGGTCCGTACCTCCTTCCTCAGTCGCCATCACCATCCACGCCAAGCCCGGCTCCAAAATCGCATCCATCACTGGTTCCTCTCTCTCTCTCTCTCTCTATATATGTGGGTGTGTGTGAAAATTTTAAATGTAATTTCCTTTTGTCTTTGTTTTTTTGGAATGAAGATTTCAGTGATGAGGCTTTGGGCGTGCAAATAGACGCGCCTCCAAAAGATGGGGAAGCTAATGCGGCGCTACTCGACTACATCAGCTCGGTCGGTCTTTCTTTTTCCTCTAATTTTTTTTGTAATTTTATTTTTAAATTAGAATTTTGTACATGCAATGCGGTTTAAAATTTGATGCGAGAATCATTTGCTTCATTGGTACATCCTATAATAAGTGGGTTGGAGTGGATTTAATTCTTTCCGTTGTTTGTGCTTCGTCTGTTGAGAATTTTGTGGTTCCTGGTTCCTGAAGGGTCCTCACATTCATTGTGATTGCGTATGTTAATGCTATACAACTGCAATTTGTGTGTGGTTTCGAAATTCTGAGATAGATAACTGTTTTGTTAGACTATATTTTTGTACTTTATGCAAGTCAAGAAGGAAATGTTATTGAGAGGAAACTAACTTCAAGTGATTAATAGGATGAAACACCCCCATAAATGACGACCATTTATCGCACACTGCTGCTAAACTTTGGGCGACAGTCCAGTCAAGGTCCAAGTTGAAAGGAAATTTTTCCTACAAAGTAAAATACGATTGAATTGTTTGCTAGGAGGAGCAAAATTGTTTCCTGGGATTTTTGTAGTTTGGGTGAGTTGGTGATGCAGGAAATACTAGAAATGAAGAAATTCTGGTTTTTATTGGTGATATTAAGGAAGTAAAAGAGACTCTCTAGGGATTAATACGCATAGCGAGAATGCTGGTTTTTGGGGTGACAGCCTAAGTGAAGAGTGTGAGTTTACTGTTACATATTTACAGAGAGAATAATTAACATGGAGATTGCTTATAAATTGTTGCCATGTGAGAGGTGCATTAAGATGAACTTGTGGGTTAGTTCAAGGGTATGGTTTTATAAGTGAAGATACATAGGTTAAAGTGATGGTGGCAACTAGCAAGATAAGGCCGTTGGGTAACTTTGTGGCATTGTTCTGAAAGATTTGTTTATAAACAGGTTACTTGCTCTCCTATTCATAAAAGACTTAAAAGTGGGTTTAAGGCCGAGAACTTAGTACCTTTAACCAAGCTTTGTTGGGGAAGTGATATGGTGTTTGCAAAGGAGAGGAATACCGAGCTAACATAGAGGGGAATGGGGCAAGTGGGTCTTCTGAAGTGGTGAACAAGACTCATGGGATGGGCTTGTAAATAGGCACAAGGGGTGAATGGGAGCTCTTCTCAGGATTCCTTATGCTTAAAAATGGTGACTGTAGTTGATTCCTCTTAGAATCATGTGTGATAATGTATTTGGATTTTTCATAGATTAAACTTTATCTGTTAATATGTCTAGAGCTTATTATTATTTTTTTTTTACAATTATTTTTTGTTTACTTATGTTTTGATTCTACATGAAAACACAGACTAAATACACGCAGAAACACATACATAAATGTATATTTTTCAACCATAAAGACAGAACAGATCATTAAGAAAGTTTGATATCTGGACTTTGTTCTGATGAAAGATCAATTTTTACTTTAATTTTAGGGTACACGATGAGGCCTAAAATTTCAAGGGTCTGAGTTTTATTATCATGAATGTAATTTAGCATAGTTTTCTAATAAATTTTCTTTTGAAGTTGTAATTCCTTAGTTATTTGGTCTAGTCAGCCGTTAATGTTTATACAGGGAAGCTTTGCATTCTTGTTCTTCTCAAATTACAGGTTTTAGGCGTAAAAAGGAGGCAGGTTTCTATTGGTTCTGGCTCTAAATCAAGAGACAAGGTTGTTATCGTGGAGGAGATGACCCTACAAAGTGTTTTTGACATTCTGGAAAAAGTTTCCAAGAGCACCTGATAGAGTGAGAGATGTGAATTTGATCCTTGAATGTAACATGAAGCTTGATTTGCTGGTAGTACCTGACCAAGTGAAACTTGATTCAGCGAATTTTATTTGTGTTCGTTGAAATTCTTCCTAATGATGTTTTAGGTACTTCAAAACTGTTATTCGTTGTCCTATTTTACCCCCAATTAACTACTTGTTTATAAATGTAAATTATGACTACACTTAATATTACAACATTTAAATTACAAGTTACCATTGTGTGAATAATGAATTGTTTCATACTATATTGCTTGCTCTTTCATCAGATATTCTAGTTTTCCTTCATCTTTAAACAAGTCTATGTTGGATTTTATAAAAATCTATCATATATATGTAATTTAGTCACTTCATGATTAGAATATTTACAAATTCTATTTTTTTTTTGGTCAGAAAACATCTTAACTTCATTGAAAGGATAATAACCCTGGGGATACAAATTTGGCACGAGTCCCACAAATAAACATGACAGGACATAGAAAACTAGATTACTTGAAGAAGAGATAAACCCCAAGTTCATCTCATGGGCATCAGTTTCCTATCTGGTGGGCAGAGAAGGGGGCAGGGAAGACCATCGTACTCTGGGATCTCAACCAAGACGGATGAGATTAAATTACCCAATCCTGCTGTCTCAGCTTGATTTGCTTTTCAGTTGACCCAGGATCACTACACTTTCTGAAGATCCGAAGTTATGGCAGAAGTATCTTGCAGAAGACAATAGATATCCAAAGGTGGGTCACTGATTGGATCTTGTTATTCAAGCTTTTATTAGGCTATAGGAGTCCGGTTCTGACTTAGATTTCTGATCTGAAGGGCTTTATTTTTCTCAAGTCCTTGGCCTTTGTTTCTCTTGAATATAGGAACTCTCTTGTAGCAGCCATTGCCCCAGATATGGTGAGTGAAGAAGGGTCAGGAGTAGGGATGGCAACGGGGCGGGGCGGGGCCGGGGGTGCCACCCCCATCCCCCGCCCCCGAAATTTTTTGAATCCCCGAATCCGCCCCAAATCCCCGACTATGTAAACGGGGATTCCCCGTCCCCGACCCCGCCGGGGAGTGGCTTCCTCGAACCCGCCCCGAATCCCCCACCTATGTAAAGAGAGATCGCAGAGAGAGGATGGCGAGTGGCAAACGGCGACGGCGACCAGAGGAGATCGCAGAGAGAGGACGGCAAACGGGGACGGCGAGAGGGCGAGACAGAGAGGCGACTGGCGAGACTCGGGGTTGCGAGACAGAGGGGCGAGATGGTGGCGAGAGAGCGGCGAGACAGAGATGGTGGCGAGAGGGCGAGACAGAGAGTGCGAGACAGAGGGACGACTGGCGAGAGTGCGAGACGAGCGGCTCGATGGTGGAGACTGGCGAGATGGTGGCGACTGGCGAGATGCTGGCGACTGGCGACTTGGCGAGAGGGCGGCGCGACTGCGAGAGAGACGCAGTGATTGAGAGAGATAGAGAGTTAGAGACTGAGAATGAGAGGATCACAGTGTTTTTTTTTTTGTTTAGGGTTTGGTGTATTGGGGTTTGGAAGTTTGGGAATTGGGGTTTTAAAACATATATATAAATATATAATTTAACAAACATACATTTATATATGTTAATACATTTAACAAAAATACATATTAATACCCTAAACATATATATTTGTTAATTTACTTAAAAAATAATTTAACAAATATATGTTTTTTCATTTATATAAAGCTTAGGGTTTAGGTTATTAATTTTATGATCTAAATTATGTATAAATATATAAATTGGAAGAATAAGGTTAGGGTTTAGGGTTTAGGTTATTAATTTTATTATCTAAATTGTGTATAAATATAGGGTTTAGAATTAATAAGTTTAGGGTTTAGGGTTTATGGGATTTAGGTTTTTAGGGTATAGGGTATAGGGTTTAGAGTTTTATTATCTAGATTGGAATAATAAGTTTAGGGTTTAGGCTGTATGGGGTTTAGGCTTTTAGGGTATAGGGTTTAGAGTTTTATTATCTAGATTGGAATAATAAGTTTAGGGTTTAGGGTTTATGGGATTTAGGTTTTTAGGGTATAGGGTATAGGGTATAGGGTTTAGAGTTTTATTATCTAGATTGGAATAATAAGTTTAGGGTTTAGGCTGTATGGGGTTTAGGCTTTTAGGGTATAGGGTTTAGAATATATGGTATAGGGTATAGGGTATAGGGTTTTATTATCTAGATTGGAATAATAAGTTTAGGTTTTAGGCTTTATGGAGTTTAGGCTTTTAGGGTGTAGGGTTTAGGATATAGGGTATAGGGTATAAGTTATAGGGTTTAGGGTATAGAGTATAGGTTTTAGGGTATATGGTATATGGTAGGGTATAGGGTATAGGGTTTAGGGTTTTATTATCTAAATTGTGTATAAATATATAAATTGGAAGAGTAAAATCATAAGAACTTGTTGGTCTGATGGTAAGGAGCTGTGGGAGAAAACTTGAGGTGTCAAGTTTGATCCCCCTATATGACACTTTTAACACTAAAATTTTAATAATATATATTTGGTGTAAACGGGGCGGGTTCGGGGTCGGGGGAGCCAAAACCATACCCGCCCCGCCCCCGACTCGGGTCCCCGCATAAATCCTCGAATCCGAACCCGGCCCCATTTATCTCCCCCATTAGGGTTTTAATCGGATCGGGTCCCCGCGGGGATTTTTGCCATCCCTAGTCAGGAGTCCCTCTGAAGACAGTTTCACATCTGAACTTCCCTTAATTTGCTTAGACTCAATATAGACCATTACGGGCAATGATCTGACCTTGTTGTTGGGGTGTGAATAACTTAGGCCACAAAACAATCCATAGGCCCACTACGCTATCAAGTGTTTCTCGGATGACATCACCATTTTTTCTTATTATCCCAGGTGTATCTTTGCCCCTTGTAATCCAGCTCTAGCATTTCTGTTACATATAGGAAATTTTGTGTATATCTCAGTCACACTTCTGGCATCCACTGGATTTCAAAGTAATTCTCTGAATTTCACTGACCCCTTTCCTTTTTTTTACCCAAGTATCAATCAAGTTCTTGGGAGAAGGTCACCTCATCTGTCCACCAAAGAGAGATGCCCCTGCTAGGCCATTTGAATCCATTACTTGACTGTATGTCCATTGTGTCAGTACCTCGAAGGAGCTTGAATTATCAAACAACACTTTCTTTCACCACTTGAAAATATTATACATATTCAGTACATGCTAATCATTTATTTTTCAAAATATTTTTTGGTTGGCTGCAACTTCTACATAAACCCTGTGCAGGTCTGCTTTTAAGGGAATGTGGACTTCAAGGCATTATTGTCGTAGAAGTTGGAAGACCTCTTGGCTCTTGTACACTCGGAACCATTCTGTTTGTGACAAAAGCACCGTAAAATAAGTTATTTACCCTATCTAACATGAAAATCCAACAGTTTAAAATGTTTTGTATATTGCCATTGTATTTCACCCAAGACCATATTATAAGTTGGTTTTGTGTTTTGCTTCGTCGACCACTTTCATGTTGGATGTAGATTGAATAGGATACGAGTCATGAACAGAGGCATGTCTTCAAAAGGTTTCTTTTGGAATGATGATGTTAGGCTTGGATCCCCCCTAGTTGTAAGGTACCCTCTGGAGGTGGATTTCGGGAGCTTCGGGTTTGTTTGGTTCGAACCATTGTCATGACTTGTTGTGTTTCCCAAAGGTAGGCACCTAACTGTTGGATCAAATTTTGTCAGTCCCTGTAGTGAAATATGTAGTATGATATGAACTTGCCCACACGTTGGGTTTGGTTGTTGAGCTAAGGACTTCAATTCACTCTAAGAGCTGTGTTTTCTGGTTGGGACCGGAGGAGTTTCAGGTACCTTTAAAAGACACCTCAACATTCAAGTCCGTATTTTGAGCAAGTATTGAAGTGATTCAACAAGAAAAGTTGGGTGTATTTGGGTTTGCAGCTTCTATTTTCTTATAGTCAGTCATTCTTGCTTGAGGAAATTTTTGCTATCTGATGATGATGATCCCATTCTTGAGTTTATGGCAATTGACCTAGTCATAATGGTTGATGAGTACTCCAAATGACTTAGGTGGATTGGACAAGTAAATATAATATAGGTTCGGTTCTGCCTTCTCCCTTCCAAACTATTTTGATCACTCAAATGAATTCTATTATGATTTGTTCTCTGTTCAGTTATTGGATAATTTTTATCTCACAAAAGAAAATTTTACCATACAATTACTGAATGTCATCCAGACGATTTTTCACAATGTTGATGATTTTTTTACCCTTCCCTATTATGGTATAGATTCTTCACCATTAAATTTGTTTGCATCATATGTAGTGTATGCATTGTCGATTTTCTCTCACACTTTATTTTTGGATTAGGTTTTTGGTCCAAATTGCAATAAATTGCAACTTTTATAATGAATTTGCTTTTGCTTTGTTTGAATATTGAATTTTTTATCTATGCATATTTTTTATATGTAAAAAAGGGTTCCAATTTTTATTTATTTTTGTATGGGACCTCTTAAATTTTAGGACCAGCTCTAATAATTAAGCATGTCCTTTTAATATTAATGGAAAAGATAACCTTTTGCAATGTGTTGCTTATATAAAGAACAATCTTCAGTATTAGTAGACACTTACTACGCTTAGCGGTGGAATTTAGTACAATGAGTCAAGTAACTATACATCCTTTGATTCCTTTCCCATACTTGTTCAAAATTTATCTCTTTTAAGCAATTTTGATCTATTGCATAACATATATGTTAGAAGCTAGTCCTGTACATTCAAAATCATATTTCAAACTTTTATTAATGTAGGAAGAAGAAGGCAGTCAAGATATTTAGAGTCAAGAGTCTTCGTCAACGCATGAGAAAGTGATGGAACCATCACTATCGAGTGCACTTCCATTTTCAGTCTTTGGCAAAAAAAAAAAAAAAAATTTGTTCAATGTTGACTTGTCTTTTTGGCCAAGTTCATCCCTCCTATGAAAACTTGGATTGGAAAGAGCTAGGAAATGTTCATGCAATTAAAGTGCAATGTTGTGAGAACATTAAGTAACTCACCAAAAGAGTCACATAGATCATCAAGTAAATTTTTTTGTGAGAAATTTCGAAGAGTACAATATTGACTTGACTCCAATTTTGAACGACTTCACTTGGTTACTAATTCCACAAGAGAGAAAGAACATGCACCTGGATTCATATTTTTCTACCATTGATCTTATATTAATGTAGTTCAGAATGCAAATTTCATCATCATCTCATTCTTCAATGGCTTTTACGGTATGCTTTCTTGCCAAACCCAAAGCCATTCATACCTTGTTTTTTTTTTCTTTATTTTTTTTTTACATATTCATGTATCTTATTACATTAAACTTTGGTAGAAAATTTGGTGAAAATAAAATTAATAGAATGAAAGAAAAATGGAGAGCTCTGAAATCCTAAAGTCCTAATGTAGGTATTAAAATAAAACAATTTAAATATATTCTATATTGAACTTATATTAAAGTCCTCATTAAGATATTTACAATAGAATAATTTTCTTAAATTTTGAAGTTATAAATTATAAATTAGTGGTCACCTAATCAAAATTAGGCCTAATATAATTTGATACAACAATATTACTCTCAGCTATCACTTTTTGCACCATTACAGCTATAGTACATATGACATTCACTCTCAACATTACTCGGGCTACTTTGAAGCCTATATATGATCGACCTTGTACTCTTACCCAACCACTGTGTAAGGCCTGAGGAGGCTCTTTGAGTATAAAGACATTATTGCCATTAAACTGTTAGAAAAAGGGTGTGCATATATGTAATTTTCACAACCTAATGGAGTTTTGTGTAATTTCATCAAACATGAGGGGTGTAATTGAAACTATCCCTTAATTATTAAAACCCATTAGATGTATATATGTAAACTAGAGGAGTGCTCTAAATTAAACTAATTGGTTAGTAACTTAATACGAAGCTAACTATACTTTTGGGCCTACCATATAACTAATCTTATAATCAAAACCGTCTAATTTTTAGGCTCTACTTCAAAAATCATTATTACAAAAAATCAACTAAATTGGAAATCATTTAATCATTTAATTTTAATCAAATAAATATACGATCACTATTTCGATAAAAGCATAAATAGTTGTTATTATTATAAAATGGCTAAATGATTTCCGATTTTGGAGATTTTTTTTACAAAGATGATCTTTGAAGTAGGGCCTAAAAAATAGACGGTTCGGATTTTGATATTACATTGTGCGGTTGGCCCAACAGGGTAGTTAGTTTTGTATTAACTTGCTAACCAGTTAGTGTTAAAGTATTCTTGTATAAACTATCCCTTATTAAAATCCATTATGCATAATGAGGATTCTTATATATATAAACTTATTTAAGTGGTTCCTACCAAAAAAAAAAAAACTTGTTTAAGGGATTCCTTGTTTGGTCCACTCTAAATTGTATTTCGACAATTGGAACTGTTTATTTTTTAAGTCTTCATTAAGCATTAGCCTTGCAAAAAAATAAACAAAACAAAGTACATTTAATTATTTGATTAAACGATGATTATCGAAAATACTTTGTTGGTTTATTTATTTTGTCACAATTAAATGTCTTAATGGTTTCTGACTAATAAAGATGATATTTGAATAGACACATAAAAAGTGTCTGTTCTACTCATAGAACTACAATATAAAATTGACCCCACAAATAATCCCTTAATGAAAGCTTCCTTTCTCTCTCTCTCTCTCTCTCTCTCTCTCTCTCTCTCTCTCTCTATATATATATATATATACAGATCGAGGCTCTTTCCATTGAGAGATCCTCAAATAATTTTATTTAAGGAATCTTTCATGAAGCCTACTTCATATAGTATTTCAATGATTTAAATCGTCTATTTTTTTAGGTCTATATTCAAAGATCATCATTGCAAAAATTTAGAAAAATCGAAAATTATTAAACTATCTAACTTTGATCAAATAAATAGATGAATAAAATTTTCGATAAACACTGGAAATGACGATCATTTAATCAAATGGGTAAATGATTTCCGATTTAGAAAATTTTTGCAAAGATGATACTTAAATGAAGACCTAAAATGTAGACAGTTCCGATCATCGAAATATAATATGAAATGAGCCCTGCAAAGAATCCCTTATTAACCTTAAATGAGGGATATTCCCTCAATGAAAGGGGCCTGTATATATTATCTATATTAGCTAAATTATTTTAGCAATGGCACTATCTATGTCTAATTAATGTCAATATCATTCTAGCGGCTTGAGCATACATTATCATATGTCAAATTAATGTCAATATCTGATATTCAGTCATTTCATCAATAATCCATTCTACAATAGACCTTTCATCAATTAACATAATTCCCAACTTTATTGAAACTGAAGATCAACATGGGATCGTCTATGAGAGGCTGGCTCCTATGAGAGACTAAATATGAGAGAACATGCAGTCTTCACGAGTTTTACTCGACACCTTATGAGTGTATGAGATAAACCCGTTGACAAAATTTATACATCTCCAGATTTGTTCAAAATTTATCCCTTATTTAAGCAACTTTGATCTTTTGATAGCATATATTTGCAAAGATGCTATTAGTTTAACCAATTCTGATAATGTTAGAAGCTAGTTCTGTCCATTCAGAATCATATTTTAATTAAACTTCTAATAATGTAGGAAGAAGAAGGCAGCCAAGATATTTTAATCATTATCGAGTGCACTGCCACTTTCTGACTTTCAGTACGTCTGGGCACTGTTAACTTGTCTTTTACGCCAATTCTTGAAAACATAATATCAAAGCAGTTGAATTGTTGACTTGTCTTCTGATTGATAATTTTGGAACGAGAATCAATCAACCACACAACTTGCACCATTATACACGCATTTGTGAGGACTTTGGTGGCAGCTGGAGCATTATATATTAATGCAATTCCGAATGCCAATTTCATCATCATCTCATTCTTCAATGGCTTTTATGGTTTGCTTTCTTGTTCATGCTGCCTTTGCATTTGTTAATATTATTGCTGAAGCACAACAAATACAGTCTAATATAAGCCGTGGCTCTTCTTTAACACCCACCACCAACTCCTCATGGCTGTCACATTCTGGTCTATACGCCTTTGGATTCTACAATCAAGGCAATGGCTATGGTGTGGGCATAATGCTTGCTGGAATTCCCCAGAAGACTCTTGTTTGGACTGCAAATCGAGACAAGCCGTTACTAGTCTCCAACAATGCTACCTTGCTCTTCACAAATGATGGGCTTGCCTTGCAATCCACGGAAGGCCAAACTCCAGTGGTAACTTCTGCTGATGTTGCTTCAGCTTCCATGCTTGATTCGGGTAATTTCGTGCTATACAATTCGAATGGGAAGATAGTATGGCAAAGTTTTAAGAACCCAACTGACACCCTTTTGCCCAAACAAAGCCTGTCTGCCGGGCAAGAGCTTTTCTCCAGTAAATCCGAAAGGGATCACTCAACGGGTATTTTCCGTCTCATCATGCAGCGTGATGGGAACCTTGTTCAGTACCCGGTAGATGCTGTAACAGCTCAAAATGCTTACTATGCATCTGATACTGCTGAGACCGGAGACAATGTGACACTATATTTAAATGTTGATGGCCATCTCTACTTACTCAACACTACTGGTTCGAACATCAAGAACATTACGGAGGGAGGTCTTCCTACTGCTGAATCAGGAAAATTGATCTATCTTATGAGAATTGATGCAGATGGGATTTTTCGTTTGTATTCACATAATTTGAAACAGAATGGGAACTGGTCAATTGAATGGTCATCTTCAGACGATAAGTGTGCCGCTCCAGGTCTATGCGGATTAAATAGTTACTGTTCCACAAATGATCTGGAAGCTGAGTGTAAATGCCTTCCAGGATTCCAACCTGTCAAGCTGGGAAATCGGACTTCAGGTTGTGAGAGGAATTTCGTTGCAGATGTTTGCAAATACAAGATTGAAAATTTCACAATGGAGGAAGTGGACAACACAAAGTTTGAAAATGATCAGTATATGGCTTCGACATCAACGGACAAAGAAGGTTGCAAACAAGCCTGCTTGGAGGACTGCAACTGTGAAGCCGCGCTTTTCAACGATGGGAACTGCAGAAAGCAGAGGCTTCCTTTGAGATTTGGAAAGAGACAAGCGTCTATTTCAAGCACAGCTCTCTTCAAGGTAGGTACATCTACAAATTCGGTAATTGAAATTGATAGAGGTAGCAAGAAAAAAGGTCGAAGTGACATCCTGATTATTGGAGTTTCATTTACTGCTTTTGGGTCCATTTTATTGGTGATTTCTGTAATTGTGTTATGGAAACATAATGTGTGGGCATACACAAAGATGAGTGCTCTCAGGAATGGTGATGTTGAATGGAATGAGGATGTGGCTCTGCGGCCGTACACTTATGAAGAGATAGAGAAGATGACTAATGATTTCAAGGAAGAGATTGGTAGAGGTGCCTCAGGAACAGTTTATAAAGGCGTGATCTTGAATAATAGCCAAAAGCTAGTTGCTGTGAAAAGGCTAGACAAAGTTGCAGCTGAAGGCGAAAAGGAATTTAAGACTGAGATGAAAGTGATTGGGAGAACCCATCACCGGAATTTAGTCCGATTACTCGGGTATTGCCTTGATGGACCAAATAAGGTTTTGGTGTATGAGTACATGAGCAATGGGTCACTTGCAGATATACTCTTCACACGTCAAAGCCAACTTTGTTGGGAAGAAAGAATGAGAATTGCTCGCAACATAGCAAGAGGGTTTCTTTATCTCCACGAAGAGTGTGATACACAGATCATTCACTGTGACGTAAAGCCCCAAAACATACTGATGGATGAGTACATGTGTCCCAAAATTGCTGACTTTGGATTGGCAAAGCTGCTGAAGCCAGACCAAACCAGAACCTCTACTGGGATAAGAGGGACCAAGGGGTATGTTGCACCAGAGTGGCATAGGAAAATGGCCATAACAGTTAAAGCAGATGTTTACAGCTTTGGAATTGTGCTGCTGGAGATCATATGTTGTAGAAGGAATGTGGACTGGAGTCTTGCTGAGGAGGAAGCTATCTTGGAAGAATGGGCCTACCATTGCTTTGAGAGTGGTGAGCTTGGGAAATTAGTGGGTACAGATCAGGAAGAGACGACAGACAAAAGACAATTGGAAAGGATGATTAAAGTGGGACTTTGGTGCATTCAGGATGACCCATCTCTGCGCCCTTCTATGAAGAAGGTTCTACTTATGCTGGAAGGGACTGTGGACATCCCAATCCCTCCCAGCCCAAATTCTTTTCTCAGTGCCATCTAAATTAATTAGTTGTGTTCGTATTCAGGCTATTCAGCAAACTGATTATTCATTGAACCTTGGATTATATATATTTGGTGTAATAAAACTTAGTTATTGTCTTATTGATCATTTTATATCTGAAGAATTTCATGCTTCCTTCAGTGTCTGTATAATTTATATTTTCTTTTAGGTAATCTTTCTTACATCCTATTGCTACTTTTATTCAGATAATTTTATGCATTGCTAGGTTGAAATATAAAAGTCAAAAGTCAAACAACTTATAAAATGTTGATGAGATTCCCTCTGTATTTTCTGTCACGAATTGAAACAAGTAAGTAAAAGTTATAGGCAGGTGTGGTTGAATATTTATGCTTCTTATGATATCACTGTGGCGGTTCAATAAGAAGCAAGTAAAAGTTATTAGACCGGAAGAATTTCACTTATATCCTCAGGTTTGATGAAATTACACACAAGCCTCTCTAATTTTTTAAAATTCTACGCACACCCCATGCCGTTAGTGACTTTTGATAGAAGTTGTGTTATGAGTCTTATGACCATCTTTGAGAATTAGAGGTCTGCTGCGTTGATGACCCATTGGGACATGTGCGAGGAATTCTGAGGTCTTCCACAATATATGTGTATTACCCTCCCTACAATAGGGCAAAACATTGGGTGTCATTTGCTCATGTGAGTGCCAAACCCAAACCCATATATGGGTTTGGCTAAAAGCTATATGGGCTTAGAGCTACACAAGTGAGGACCGCAAGTGGGGCAAGTGGCTGAGAATGACAGCAGGACATTGGTCTGGTCTCCACGCGTCTAGATTTAGAGACCAGATTGAGTGCCTGCTGGATTTTCACATTAATCAACAGCCAAAATTTACTTTATTTTGAAAAAATTATTAAAAATCATAGCAAATTTCCAAACAAATTCGAAATTTTTCAAAAATTTCTGAAACATTTTTAATGGCTTGTTCATGAAATTTGGGAAGTATGCGAGGCTTTATGAGGTCTTCCATAGTGGGCCTGAAAATTGAGTGTCAAACCCATATACGGGTATCACTTTCCCTACAGTGGGCATATAATTGAGTGTAAAACTCATGTGAGTGGTCAACCCAAACCTATACTTTGGCTGAGGCCTTCCACAATGGTGAGTTTGAGATTGAGAGTGAGAGTGTGAGGAAACTTTAATTTTGTCTATAGTGGGCCGGAGTAATGAGAGTGAGGGTGAGAGTTGAGAGCTGGGAGAGGGTCCGGCTGAGAGTGAGAGTGTGTGAGTTTTTTATTTAAGTGGGCCCCACCGAATTTGAAAAGACAAAAAAGGGCTTCAACACAAATTAAAAAGCTTCAGCACAGTCCGGAATAAACAAAGAAGGCAGGGGCAATTTGGTACATGTGGAGGGAGAGAATAAAGTGGCCGACAAGCCACTGTTCACCGCAGTAGCTGTCTGCCACTCGCCGGGCCGCGCACCTGCTGCTCACGATCGGACAGGATCGTCCGCCCGTTCCTGATCAACGGTCCACCATTAAAGCCAGTTTCAATTTAAAAAATAAAAAATAAAATGTAACCCAGCCACACGTGGCAGCGTTTGGAGGCTCTGATTAATGTAGCCGTTGGAGATCAACGGCTACAATTAATTGACCGTTATAATGCAATTAAAAATACAAAAAAATTATAAAAAAAATTCGAAAAAATATTTAAAAATTATGAAAAATTTATAACGGCTATTTCATCACTTTTCCTATAAATTGAGCATTCACACTTCATTTTTTCACACATCTATCTATCCAATTCATTCATTTTATCAATCTATTCAAATCACCTCACTTTTCCTAGAAAATTCTTTTTTTCTAATCATGGAAAATGCAAAGAGAAAGAATTGGTCCAATGAAGAAGAGGTAGCGCTTGTTGAAGCTTGGATGGAAAATTCGGAAGATTGTGAAATCGGATCCAATCAAAGAAACATGGAATTTTGGAATAAAGTGTACGATCAATTTATTCGGAAATATCCTCTCGCCGTGAGGAATGGGAGACAAATTGGGGCGGTCATGACTCACTTCAAGAAAATAGGGCAAGCCACCTCGAAATATCATAAATGTATCTTGGCGGCCGAACGATCACGCACTAGCGGGCAAAATCAAATTGATATGGTGAGTTTTGCTAGTTAAACTCAAATATTTTTGTTAATTAAATTCACATATTTATATTTGATTAATATGTGTGTACTCTATTTTAAATTGTGTATACTTTATTTTTGCTAGTTAAACTCAAATATTTTTGTTAATTAAATTCACATATTTATGTTTGATTAATATGTATGTACTTTATTTTAAATTGTGTATACTTTATTTGTCCTAGTTAAACTCAAATATTTTTGTTAATTAAATTCATATATTTATGTTTGATCAATATGTGTGTACTATATTTGAGATTGTGTATACTTTATTTTTGCTAGTTAAACTCAAATATTTTTGTTAATTAAATTCACATATTTATGTTTGATCAATATGTGTGTACTATATTTCAGATTGTGTAGACTTTATTTTTGCTAGTTAAACTCAAATATTTGTGATAATTAAATTCAAATATTTGAGTACCATTTATAATTCATTAATTTGTTTTCATATTACTAGGTGAGCTTTGCCAATGCACGATACCAAGCAACAAACTCGAGAAACCGTCCCTTAGCTTGGCACCATTGTTTTGCTAAGATGCAACACTTTGTGAAGTGGTAACATGCACAATCCGACACCCCCACTGATGCCGATACCGAAGCTGAAACAGTTCAATTGAGCGCGGATGAGGATGCCCTGGCCTTTCAACCACTTAGCGGTAGTCGCCCGAGGCCACCTGGCAAAAACAACTCTAAGAGAGCCAAACAAGTTGATACTAATGATGATGACCTTGCCGATAGTATCAGGTTTCTTTGCCAAGGGTAGAAGGACATAGCTGCTTCACGCGACCGATTGATCAAAGAGCACACCGATTTCAAACAAAAGCAACAAGATTATGAGGTCATGGGCAAGGACCTCACCAACATGCACGGAGAACAACGAGCGTTTTGGGAGGCACAACAGCGTGAAATTTTGGCGAGGTGGAATGCAAGTGCTGCTAACGAGGCCAATCAGGGCACGTCAAGCTCGGGAGGGTACTTCCCCAACACTGACTTTTCACAATATGACTAACATGTCATTGTTTTTCCAAATATTTCTGTCGTGTACTTTATGTATGCATTTTATATGAATTAAA
>QANW01011106.1:95550-105904 GCA_003254865.1 Dryas drummondii | reverse complement strand
TTTCCAAGATGATAAGATTCTGATTCGTTTAATTTTCCAAGATGATAAGATTTTGATTCGTTTACATTATCACACCTAGTCTATAAATTTCACCATGTCGTGCCTTCACCAATTCACCCTGCTTAGTAATTGTAGAAATTTCGTTTACACTCTACTTCAGGATGTCTACCCCCCGCGATTATAATTCAGATGAAGAGATGTTTCAGGCACAACTAGACATGTACGATGACCAGCTCGCAAATATCACGGCGTGTGCCATGGCTGCTTACCGACGACATACACAACGAAGTGAAAGAAGGCCAATACATGGAGGCACATCCCAACCACGACGATATATCCCTCGAGACCGACAACTAGGCCATGGTCTTATTATGAGCAACTATTTCGACCCTGGAGCAAGATATACTGAAGAGATGTTCCGACGACGCTATCGGATGAAGAAATCACTATTCTTAAAGATGATGCAAGATGTGTGCAACAAAGATGTCTACTTCCAACAAAGACAAGACGCTACTGGAAGATGGGGCTGTACGCCAGAGCAAAAGCTGACTTCGGTCATGAGAATGCTCTCCGCTGGGTACTCGGCTGATGCCCCAGACGAGGGCTTCCAAATTGCCCAAACCACAGTGCTGGAGTCATTCAAGAAGTTCATAAGAGTTATTCCGGAGGTGTACGGAGCGGAATACCTCCGCACACCAACAGTGGCTGATCTCCAACGGCTATTGCGTAAGGCTAAAAAAAGAGGATTCCCAGGTATGCTAGGGAGTCTGGATTGCATGCATTGGGAATGGAAAAATTGCCCAGTAGGACAACAAGGGGCATATCAAGGCCATTATCACACCCCAACTGTGATATTAGAGGCCGTTGCCGGGTACGACACGTGGATTTGGCATGCCAATTTTGGTTTTCCAGGGAGCAACAATGACATCAACGTATTGGATGGCTCACACCTTTTTGATGATGAGGAGCAGATGCGAAACCATCAGATCAAGTATAAGGTTAATGGCAATGACTACACAATGGGGTATTATCTAGTGGATCGGATCTATCCCAAATGGGCCACGCTTATACAAACAATAACGAATCCGGTAGGAGAGGCAAGTCAGCTATTTGCAAGATATCAAGAGTCCTACCGGAAAGATGTCGAGAGTGCGTTCGGGATTCTGAGGGCTAGATGGGAGATTCTAAAAAAGCCCGCCAGAGGATGGAAAGCCAATGATCTTGGCTATATTATGAAGACATGCATAATTTTGCACAACATGATTATTGAGGACGAGCGTCCAGAGAACGAGGACGATGAATCGGACGATGACATTGACCACGTTCAGGAAAGAATCTCCCAGGTTGTGGCACGGTATGACACTGAACCATATGATGGAGGCCAAAGTTATCAGCCAATTCTTTTAGAGCAACGGCTTTCTCGGGTTAGGTTGATACGGTCAACAACACTCCACCAGCAACTGAAGAATGATTTGATCCAGCACCTTTGGACGCGAGAAGGAAGTTGTGGCCAAGCACGACGCCGACGACGGCGATGAACGCCGAAATGTTGAAGATGTCTCCAATACCATTGTGTGTTGTTTGTGTTTGTGTTTGTGTTTGTATTTGTGTTTGTGGCTGTCGTTTTGTGTTTGTTTGTGTTTGTTTGTGAATGTTTTTTGTTTTATTTGTTTATGTTTATTTATGTTTGTCTTAAATTTTCTTGTTTTATGTTGGTGAAATGAAATAAAGGTATTGGTGGAGACAAAATATAGAATTTATATTTTAGGTAATAAAATTATAAATTCAAATATAGTCAATATTGACCTTATATTAAAGATCTCTTTAAAATAAAACTAATGGTATAATTTTTATAAATATTTAAACTATAAATTATAACTTAACTATAACTTAATCTAACTTAGGCTTAATTTAATTATATATAATTACATTACTCTCAGCTCTTACTCTCAGCACCACTGTAGATTCAGCACATATCACTCTCACTCTCAGGACAAAAAATCCCTTTTTAGGCCAAAAAATTACTTTTCAGACTATGTCTTACTCTCACTCTCACTCTCACCACTGTGGATGGCCTGAAAGTTATATGTGTTGAGAGCAACACAAGTGGGGACTGCCACGTGATTGAGAGAGAGGAGAGAGAAAGCAGGGCAAGTAGCTAACAATGACAACAATACATTGGTCCCATCTCTATGCATCTAGATCTAGGGCCCAGATTACGTGCTCACTGGATTTTAATCAACGACCAAAATTTAATTTAATTTGAAAAAATTATTAGCAAATGTAACTCCAAAAAAAATTTGAAATTTCTCCAAAAATTGTGAAACATTCTTAACGGCTAGTTCATGAAATTTGCTATATATAGCTCATTCATACCTTGGTTTGTTTTACATATTCATGTATCTTATTACACAAAAATTTGGTGGAAATAAAATTAATCGAATGAAAGAAAAATAAAGAACTCCTAATTTAGGAATTAAAATAAAACTATTTAAATATATTCAATATTGGACTCATAATAAAAATCTCATTAAGATATTTACAATAGTATAATTTTTCTAAATATTGAAATTATAAATTATAAATTAGCGGTCACAAAATCAAAATTATACCTAATATAATTTGGTACATCAATATAACTCTCAGCTATTAGTTTTTGGACCACTGCAGCTATAGTATATATGATACTCACTCTCAACACTATTCAGGCCACTTTGAAGCCTATATATGACCATCACTCTTACCCAACCATTGAGGAAGCTTTTTTAGTATAAAGACATTATTGCCCTTTAATTGTTAGAAAAAAGGTGTGCATATATATAATTTTCAGAACTTAAGGGAGTTTCTTATTGTCACGCTCCAATCCTGAATAAAATCTAATATCTAAGAGTGAAGCGTGACTTACGTCCTAATCGCAGATTAATAAAATTATTTCTACAATTAAGACGTGAAAAGAAAAGAAAAGAAAAGAAAAGAATATAAAATAATTGAAGAAACGAAGTAAAGTGAAAATAAAAAAAATAGACTTTATTTAGCAAACTACTGTTCCAAGAGTACCATACTAGATGTTCATTTTCTTATATATTAAAATGTATTGATAAACAAACAAAACATAGTACTCCAGCAAATTCTCTAAATTTCCCTTGGGTATTCCACATCATCGGTCATATTTCCGTCACCTGCACGATCTATTAGGGTGTGAGCTTTTAAGGCTTAGTAGGGTATAGTGATCCTTCATGGCCAGTTATCACATTTAATCAATGTCTCAGTAAAAGAAAAGAAATACAGATAATGATTTCAATTATATGCAATGAGAATGTGTGTACTCACTCCTTAACCATTCCCGTTGACACATACCCAAGACAAACAGGCCTACACGTCCCATACTGTGCATCCTTCCATTGTGGCCCCGAATGTCCCAAGTATGAGCCAACAGCCCTTCGTCCCTTAAGCCCAAATATTTTGAATATTATTAATTCCACTTTTTCTTCAATAATTCTTCCACAAATCATGAGATCACCAGGTACATCTCCCTTTCTCCATGGTGTCTCTAATAAATCATGAGACCACCAAGTTCATCTCCCTCTCTTCTTGGTGTCTCAATTAATCATTTTCTTAACCTTGTTCACAATCACATTTTTCTTATGCACTTATGATTATGCATGTAAAGATAAACATTAATGCATGTATAGAGAAATTAAATTGTACATGCATAATAATTCAACCTTACGCAATTTGAGTGTATCACAGACTTAGGAAATTTCACAGTGCACAACAAGATTAATAATAAAAGCTTATTCACAAATATAATGCACTTGATACATTTAATGAAGAAATAGCATCACAAGTAATAAAGATAAATTATCACAAGAAAATAAATCACACAACATGACACAAGGATTAATTGTAATATAGTCCAATCATTGGGAAAATAGAGACCCTACCTTAATTTCTTGAGCATAAGTTCCTTCTTGGTCCGTTCCTATGTGTTCGGGTCTAAAAGTAAAAAAAAAATAGTTTAGATATAACTTAATTAAATTTAAATTTATTTCACTCTCTTTTTAAGGAAAGTGTAACTCACACTCTTACGTACTTAGAGGTGTCAGATTGACGCGAAACTTGTACCAATGGACTCGTATCGAAAAAAATGGAGTTGGGAGGGTGAAAATTGGGCGAAAACAGTCGCCGGAAACAGCCGCACGCGCCACCACACCCCGGCGGTGCGAGCGGGGTGGCTGGCTGGTCACTGTTCATCGTCTCTTTAAAACAGCCCATGTTTTCCAGATTTTCCAGTTTTTTTATCTCATTTTTTACTCGACTTTTGACCTATCAAACCTTCACCAAATTGAGCAAACGTATACATGTTTTAAAGCTCTACATCACCTCTTTACAACCATATAAAGAACATAAAAAACGGACGGTTAAAACTCAAGTTATAAGGCTCGAAAGGAGGCCATACGAACATACGAATTTTCTGGAAAAATTTCCAGATTTTTCATGTTTCTTGGTTTTTCATTTTCTTTCGTTTTCAACCCTCAAAACCTTTTCCTATGGCTATAATAAGGTTATAAATGAACTATTTTTAGTTTAACAACATTAAACAAAGAGGTATAAACAAAATTTTAAAAATAAAAGTTTCAAAAGAAAATTGCTAAGAACACCCATGGTTACTTGAGCTCACCTTCCTTCCTATCCTTTGGAGTTAAAAAAGAGGCTAAAACTTGTGATTCCTACAGTAAAAAGAAAAACACAGAGACTAAAAGATGTTAGTTCGATTATTTAAGCAAAGTCTAAACAACCAAGAAGGATGAAGTTTAACTTTGAACTCTAACCTTCTCAAGTTTCTTCCCTCCCCTTTCTGTCCCTTTACAGTTCTCTCTCTCTCTCTCTCTCTCTCTCTCTCTACTCTCTCTCTCGCTCTGTTCTTTTTCTCTATTCAATTTTTCTTCGTTGCTTCCTTAAGTGTGAGCTCTTCACACCAAAGCCCTTTATTTATAATCCAACTTGTTGGTTGAAGTAACAAATTGTTGGCTCAAATCTGGTTAAGTTCATTGGCTCTCATCATTGCCTAGAGGTGACTCATCCCTCTAAGAAGAATCAAAGCCATTGATCAAGGCTTATGTGTCAAAGCTTATGTATATGTAATTAAGGGAATGGACGTTGGTATTATCTTCAAATCCATTCAATTTTTTTTTTTTAGTTGGGCTTTTACTCTTTTGTAAAACAATTAGGCTAAAGCCCAAACTTAGAAATTTAACCCAATTTTAAAGCCCATAAATAATAATATTATTTTTATTTTTATTTTTATTTTTTTAACATTACACTTATAATCTCATCAAACATGAGGGTGTGTAAGTGAAGCTATCCCTTATTAAACCCATTAGATGTATGTAAACTATCCCTTATTAAAACCCAGAATTTGTGATGAGGATTCTTATATATATAAACTTATTTAAGTGGTTCCAACAAAAAAAAAACGTGTTTAAAGGATTCTTTGTATGGCCCACTCTAAATTGTAATTTGACAATTGGAGCTGTCTTTTAGTCTTCATTAAGCATTATCCTTGCAAAAAATTAAACAAAACAAAATACTTTTAATTATTTGATTAAACAATGATTATCGAAAATCCTATGTTGTTTTATTTATTTTGTCACAATTAAATGCCTTAATGGTTTTAGACAAGTAAAGATGATGCTTGAATTAGGGGTCGGTAATGGGCCGGGCCGGGCCAGCCCAGTCCAAATTTTTCGGGTTCGGGCCGGGCTCGAACTTGAATTATAGAAGCCCAATAGGGCTTTCTGGCCAGGCCGGGCTTGGGCTTTAATACACAAGGCCAAGGCCCGCCCATCAGGCTTTGACTTGCGGGCTTGGAGGGCCGGGCCGGGTTAGGCCCGAACGGGCGGCCCAAAACTTGTTTAGACACATATATATCTTTAAAAAAAAATATAGAATTTTGGCTATCTTGTGATTTGAACATGAGACCTCACATAACAAGTTTCAACTCTCAACCAACTGAGCTGACTACTTTATTTGTCAAGTTTGTGAATCATAACATATTTAATAGCTCTTTCGTTTGTTTACTTCAATAAATTATTAATATGCTTATTAAATTATTATATAATACTAGGGTTAATTTCATATATATACCTCAACTATACATCACTTATCAGTTGGGTACCTCTGGTTTAAAAACTTTCATTAGGGTACATTAACTTCAATATTTTGTTAACTTAGTACCTCCGTTAGTCTGACCGTTAGGAAGACCGTTAAATGTCTACGTGGCGCTGACGTGGCACATGTGGACCCACCACTAAACGTTGACTTNGCAATCTCTCTCGATCTCAAGGTCTCCGCCATTCGCGTCTCGCTCGCTTCGCTTGCCGATCACGCTCAACACCGTGTTGTTCGGCGACGACACGCTGGCCTCCTCTTCGCAGTCGGCCGTCGACGGCAGCCGGTTCACGTCGATGCCCCCGAGGAAGGATCGAGCGACAGAGTTTTGATATGCATGTCGGATCGCAATGAACTATATAAGAAAAAGTGAATGGGTGATTGANTAGTGTAATACCATAAATAATAAAATTTTAAAATTATATACAACATTATAACTATAATAAAACATAAATGTACATATGTTTTATTATATATTTTATTATATATTTTATTACATATTTTTATAAACAAACGATGCAATTGTGTTGTCAACGATCCGAACCGTTCAAATTTTAGTTCCTCACTCAAAAATAATTCGTGCAAAAAATTAGCTTAATCGGAGATGTAAAAGTGACATAATGGTGGTCGAATTAATGAACGATCGTGGTTTTTCTAATGATGATCGAATGAGTAGATGAATTTCGATTTAGCCGATTTTTTGTATGGATGATCTTTGACTATGAACATAGAAATGAACGGGTCAGATTGTTGAAATCACGTTGTGGTCTTCATAATTATGAAAGCAACAAGGTTTCAACGAGAAAGTTATTAGAATTATACTCTTCAAATGTATTTATATGTAGAAGCTCACATATCGATCATGTTTTCAACGATCCGAACCATTCAAGTTTTAGTTCCTCACTCAAAGAGAATTCTTGCAAAAAATTAGCTTAATCGGATATGTAAAAGTGACGTAACGGTGATCGAATTAATGAATGATCGTGGTTTTTCTAATGATAATCGAATGGGTAGATGAATTCCGATTTAGCCGATTTTTTGTAAAGATGATCTTTGACTATGAAAATAGAAAATGAACGGTTCAGATCGTTGAATTGAATTGAATTGACGATCGTGCTTTAATAACTTTAATTATAGTTGTATTATAAAAGTTGTATATACACATATACATTTATGTTTTATTATACTTGTAATGTTGTATATAATTTTAAAACTTTATTACTTTATTATTTATGGTATTACATAGTTTACACTATTACTATTTACTAACATTATAGTATTATATAATAACTTAATAAGCATATAAATAATTTATTAGAGTAAACAAACAAAAAAACCTATTAAATATGTTATGATTCCCAAATTGGGCTTTGGGCGGGCCTAAACGGACCGGGCTTCGGGCGGCCCATGGGCTTCAAGGGGATGGCCCAAGCCCAACCCAAGAGACTTTTGAGTCGGGCCGGGCCGGCCCAAATTTCGGGCCAAATCGGGCTTCGGGCCTTGGGCTTTTTGGTGAGGCCTAGCTTGAATAGAGACATAAAAAGTGTAGTTCTACTCATCAAACTACAATATAAAGTTGACCCTACAAATAATCCCTTAATGAAAGCTTCCTCTCTCTCTCTCTCTCTGTCTCTCTCTCTCTGTCTCTCTCTCTCTCTCTCTCTCTCTCTCTCCCCTCTTTATACATGCCCCTTTTTTTGTGGGCCCACTTTACATTGACGATCCGAGTTGTCTATCTTTTTTGTCTCTATTTAAAGATTTTTTTTTGCCACGTCTCTATTCAAAGATTATTCTTATAAAAAAAAGATAAATCGAAAATCATTTAATCGTTTGATTAAATGGTCATTATTTCAAGTGTTTGTTGAAACATTATGTTCACCTATTTATTTGATGAAAATTAGATAACTTAATACTTTCTGATTTGTTTAATGTTTTGCATAGATGATCTTTGAATAGATACCTAAAAGATAAACGGCTCGGATCATTGAATTACAATATGGGATAAGCCTTACAAGAGATTTCTTATTCATCGTTAAATGATCGATCCCTTAACATAATGGTGAGCAAGCCTGATTAGGGAAATGGTTTTGTGCCCTATTAGGGCATAAGATCTATGTGCCCCTAATATGATGTGGCAAATTAGATTGAGCAATGCTTAGGTCCTCATGTTTGAGGACCAACTTTGTCCTCATGGTCAATCAAATGAGTCCATGATGGGGTACACCATCCCAACTCTCTTTTCTCTCTCATGGTGATGCTCATTTGATTGGCCATGAGGATAAGGTTGGTCCTTAAACATGAGGACCCAAGCATTGCTCAATCTAATTTATACACATCATTAATTATTTGCCACATAAACTTATTTAGTTGCCACATCATTTTTAGTAAATTACGATATTACTCTTCCAAAATCCATTAGCTCTAATTCATAATTAATTTCTCTTTTAATTTCTTCTCTCCAACCCCTCTGATCCCTCCTGATTCATCTTTCAATTTCTTCAATTTTTAATTTGTTTACTTTATATCTTCATCACAAACTTTTTTATTACATCTTTCTATGTTACCACTGCACTTGGAGAATAAGAAGGAAAAGAAGAAGGGTGGGAGGCAGGGCAGAAGAAATGGTGGGGTGGGGGAATTGTCATTATTTATTCTCTTAATTTCTTCGTTTTACTAACCAAATTCTCTAATCTCATTAAAAGAACTAAATTAATCAACATCAAATATTTGGATACAACGGGTGTATGGCAATTATTTTCATATATATATATATATAGGTAGTTTTCAGTGATACTTTAACGCAACACTTCATATTCATGGCATACTCCTGCATCATCAATGACCATGGTGCCTTTCTCCTTGGTAAAAAATTGGAAAGATTCTGCACTACTACTCCTTGCAATAGGGAAGTATATTGTTTGATGAAGGGGAGGGGAGGGAACGGTGATAGTGGGATGAAGAGTAGAGAAATGTTAATGGTGGGGCCGAGCAGGTAGGTGAAGATAGAGAGATATGGTGGATCTGACTGGGAGGGGGAGTTAATTTATTTATTTATTATAATTTAAAGGCCATAAGATAAGAGTTACATAAATTCATAAAAGGTTAAAATGGTCTTTGTAAAAAATGATGTGGCAAATAAATTATGACATGTATTTAATTAAATTAAATAGTTAAAATGACATGAAATTCCATGTCATTAGGGCACAAAAACAGGGCACAAGCTAGATTAGGACACTCTAGCATTGCCCATATATATATATATATATGTGTGCGCGCGTGTGTAACTAGCTTCTAAAGAGGATACCTTAAGAATAAAATGGCATCGTAGGTGGACCACCCTCTATACAATTCAATGATATGAATCATCCATTTTAGATCCATACTCAAGGATCATCGATCCTTAAAATCAACTAAATCGGAAACATTTTTGTCACGACCTGTATCCCAAGATATGACTAAAATGATGAGTTTAAATAACTAAACATGGTTCCGATTGATGTCAAATAAATATTCATTTACAACTCCCAATATCTTATATATTATTAAAATTTTAAGAAGTGTGGAGGAGGCATAAAGGCATTGATTTGTAATCATAAAGAAAATCATTCTTGTTGGAATTTTGTTGGAGTTCTTGTGAGTTGTGGCTGCTGAAAGGATGATAGAAACTTGCTTCAAGGCACGTTGAACAACGCTTTCTTTCAGACAATATTTGCCCCCACTTCTTGTGTGTAGAGGGATTTGCAAATATGCCTTGTGGATACAATGAAGCCTAGTAACACTATTGTTTATTAATGTCGTACACAACCAAAAACAAACCAAACACACAAATGGATATAACAAGAATACTCAAGTTTCACAAAGAACTAAAACTGCAGAAATTAGTTCTTTGTATTTGAATTTGGTGAAAAGATAGAGAATGAGATAATAGTTGTTTTTTCTGTAAAAAAATTCTGTAGAGAACTTCTCTTTTTATAATGAATCCAATGTGCCCTTTCTGAAATGGTATAGCAACCATTCATTTGAAATATTTATTCAAGAGGTATGATACCATTTGAATCATACCTTTTCATGAAAGGTTATGACTCTATGAATATAAAACACCTCTACAGAAAGTTTAGTAACCTTTCCCAAAGGACACATTGATTCAATTCAAATTATAAATATTTGAAAATTATCTAACAAT
>QANW01011106.1:72630-90696 GCA_003254865.1 Dryas drummondii | reverse complement strand
ATTATTTATAAATATTTGAAAATTATCTAACAATTCTTTTGCAGTGAGGCCTTCCACAGTGATGAAGTGATTCTGATTCTGATTCTCCGATTTTGANAGAAAGTTTAGTAACCTTTCCCAAAGGACACATTGATTCAATTCAAATTATAAATATTTGAAAATTATCTAACAATTCTTTTGCAGTGAGGCCTTCCACAGTGATGAAGTGATTCTGATTCTGATTCTGATTCCGATTTTGATGCATAAAGTGGCCTGATTCCTATATGAATAGTGCTGAGAGTGATTCTTATGTTTGCTGTATCCATAGAGGTACTGAGAGTGATATCTGAGAGTAATATTTTGTACCAATTTAAATTAGCCCTAATTTGATTAAGTGGTCATTAATTTTTAATTTATAATGCAATTATTTATGAAAATTATACCAATGTCATTATTTTAATAAAATCTTTAAAAAAAGTCAAATTTTATATTTTAATTATTTGAAGGCTTGAAATTACTTTTTTTATGTTGATCTAATGCACCATTTAATAAAGGTTAATGCATCAACGTTTCACATACAACACATAAATTGATTTCATTTCATAAACATGAACCATAAATTGGGCACATACGCAACTTGCATAAGGAAACATAGTAAAAAAAACGAAACATAAGCAATACACATAGATAATAATTGAAAACGTATAAGAAAAGAAACAACAATGATCAAAGTCTTCGAGTTGCTTGGATGAGACTCCCTTCGCGATGCACTTGCAGGAAGGGCATTCAATCATATGCCGATTGTGAGGCCAAAGTGAAAACCTCATATTGTTATAATTATAAGAATGTTTAGGTGAAAGTGGGTCAGTCATCCTCAACCCATGGGAATCACTAAAGAATGTCATTGTTGTAGTTTAATTTATGTCTTCGTTTGAGAGAGAGAGAGAGAGAGAGAGAGAGAGAGAGAGAGAGAGAGAGAGAGTTTGATAAATAATCAAGCTTGAGAAGAGAGTGATTTCCCATCCCTAGAAGCCAGAGGCAATCAATTGGATCCCCCTTTAAAATTCTGAATTGAATGCAGCTGGATTTCTATGGAATCTTTAAAATTCTGAATTGAATACGCCTAGATTTTTATGAAATTTCAAATTCTTTTAAAATTCATTAGAATCCCAATTGAATACACCCCCTCGTTTTTTTTTCTCTCCACGTTTAGGTTTAACATAAATTCTTATTCAAATACAATATAATACTTGTCAGGCTCTTCCATCTTCTAAAAGTTTATTTTCCTTCTTTTTATTATCTTAACTAAGATTTCTATTAATTTCAAAATAAAAGTGACTAAAATTGTCTATAGATCTACAAAAAAATATAAGTACTATTTAAAACAAGGAATTTTAAAAACTTAAATATCACCAATAACTAAAATTTAGAAATTAATTTATACCCCAATGGCCCAATATAATTATAATTAAAATATAAAACAAAAATCACAGTAAATCATCACTAGGCAAATAAGTTTAATAGTAGAATTTAATTAAAATCTAGCTCATCACAAATTTAGTCGTCTAATTATGTCCGAATAAATAGACGAACACAGTGTTTCCGATAAACACTGAAATAATCATGAAGACAATCAAATAATAAAAAATGACTTTTGATTTTGTTAATTTGGTTGATTTTTAAATGTACATCTAAAAATTACACTATTCAGATATTGATTCACAATGTGCGATAGCCCAAACAATTTGGTTCTTGTCTAAAGGGATCATCTTAAGAAGCTCCTCATATATATCTATATAGAGAGAACCCTTCTATAGAGGGATCCCTCAAATAATTTTATTTAAGAGATTCTCGTTGGACTCAATCTATATTGTATTTCAATGTCCAAGCCATCCATCTTTTAGGTCTCTATTTAAATAAATCTATGCTAAAAATTAGACAAATCCGAAATCATTAAAATATCTAATTTTGAAAAAATTAATTGACAAACATAATGTTTTTGATAAACACTTGAAGTTATGACTATTTAATCAAATGATTATATGGTTTTCGATTTATCTAATTTTTTTAAAAATTGATCCTTACATTGAGACTTAAAACATGAATAACTTTGATCATCGAATTATAATGTGAAGTGAGCTCCACAAGAGGTCATTTATTTACCCTTAAATGAGATATCCCTCATAATCAGTCTTTCATAGGAGCCATTATGTGGCCTATGATAGTAAATTATTTGTATTAGGTGCTGGATGTTGCACAAAATGTTTTCCAAATGTCTATATTGTAGATTTTTGTATTAGATCTGTTTGCATCACATTGAGTGTTAGTGGACATTTATCACACTTATTATTGTCCAAATTGCATCACATTGAGTGTTAGTGGACATTTATCACACTCAAGTACTCAACGGTTAAATTTAGTACAATGAGTTAAATAACTATACATCGTTCCCCATATTTGTTCAAAATTTATCCCATATTTAAGCAACTTTGATCTTTTGATAAAATATATTCGCAAAGATGCTATTAGTTTAACTAATTCTGATAATGTTAGAAGCTAGTTATGTCCATTCAGAATCATATTTTAAACTTTCATTAATAATGTAGGAAGAAGAAGGCAGTCAAGATATTTAGAGTCAGGAGTCTTCGTCAACGCATGAGAAAGTGATGGAACCATCACTATCGAGTGCACTACCATTTTCAGTCTTCTTGGCAATGTTGACTTGTCTTTTTGGCCAATTCTTGAACACATAGTATCGAAGCAGTTGAATTGTTGACTTGTCTTCTGATTGATAATTTTGGAACGAGAATGATCCACACAACTTGCACCATTATACACGCATTTGTGACTTGTGAGGACTTTGGTGGCAGCTGGACCACTCCAATTTTGAACGACTTGACTTGGTTACTAATTCCACAGAGAGAGAAAGAAGACGTACCTGGATTCATATTTTTCTACCATTGATCTTATATTAATGCAACTCCGAATGACAACTTCATCATCATCTCATTCTTCAATGGCTTTTGTGGTATGCTTTCTTGTTCACGTTGCCTTTGCATTTGTTAATATTATTGCTGAAGCACAACAAATACAGTCTAATATAAGCCGTGGCTCTTCTTTAACACCCACCACCAACTCCTCATGGCTGTCACATTCTGGTCTATACGCCTTTGGATTCTACAATCAAGGCAATGGCTATGGTGTGGGCATAATGCTTGCTGGAATTCCCCAGAAGACTCTTGTTTGGACTGCAAATCGAGACAAGCCGTTACTAGTCTCCAACAATGCTACCTTGCTCTTCACAAATGATGGGCTTGCCTTGCAATCCACGGAAGGCCAAACTCCAGTGGTAACTTCTGCTGATGTTTCTTCAGCTTCCATGCGTGATTCGGGTAATTTCGTGCTATACAATTCGAATGGGGAAATAGTATGGCAAAGTTTTGAGAACCCAACTGACACCCTTTTGCCCAAACAACGCCTGTCCGCCGGGCAAGAGCTTTTCTCCAGTAAATCCGAAACGGATCACTCAACGGGTATTTTCCGTCTCAAAATGCAACATGATGGGCACCTTGTTCAGTACCCTGTAGATACTCCAGACACAGCTCCATATTCTTACTATGCATCTGGTACTGCTGGGAGTGGAGACAATGTGACACTAAATTTAAATGTTGATGGCCATCTCTACTTACTCAACACTACTGGTTCGAACATCAAGAACATTACGGAGGGAGGTCTTCCTACTGCTGAATCAGGAAAATTGATCTATCTTATGAGAATTGATGCAGATGGAATTTTTCGTTTGTATTCACATAATTTGAAACAGAATGGGAACTGGTCAATTTTATGGTCATCTTCCAATGATAAGTGTGACCCTAAAGGTCTATGCGGATTAAATAGTTACTGTTCCACAATGGATCTGGAAGCTGCGTGTGTATGCCTTCCAGGATTCCAACCTGTCAAGCCGGGAAATCGGACTTCAGGTTGTGAGAGGAATTTTGTTGCAGATGTTTGCAAATACAAGGATGAAAATTTCACATATACCATGCAGGAAGTGGACAGCACAACGTTTGAAAATGAGCAGTATATGACTTTGGCCATACCGGACAAAGAAGGTTGCAAACAAGCCTGCTTGGAGGATTGCAACTGTGAAGCCGCGCTTTTCAACGATGGGAGCTGCACAAAGCAGAGGCTTCCTTTGAGATTTGGAAGGAGACACTCGTCTTATTCAAGCATAGCTCTCACCAAGGTAGGTACATCTACAAAACCATCTACAAATCCAGTAATTGAAACTAAAACAGGTAGCAAGAAAAAAGGTCGAAGTGACATCCTGATTATTGGAGTTTCATTTACTGCTTTTGGGTCCATTTTATTGGTGATTTCTGTAATTGTGTTATGGAAACATAATGTGTGGGCATACACAAAGATGAGTGCTCTCAGGAATGGTGATGTTGAATGGAATGAGGATGTGGCTCTGCGGCCGTACACTTATGAAGAGATAGAGAAGATGACTAATGATTTCAAGGAAGAGATTGGTAGAGGTGCCTCAGGAACAGTTTATAAAGGCGTGATCTTGAATAATAGCCAAAAGCTAGTTGCTGTGAAAAGGCTAGACAAAGTTGCAGCTGAAGGCGAAAAGGAATTTAAGACTGAGATGAAAGTGATTGGGAGAACCCATCACCGGAATTTAGTCCGATTACTCGGGTATTGCCTTGATGGACCAAATAAGGTTTTGGTGTATGAGTACATGAGCAATGGGTCACTTGCAGATATACTCTTCACACGTCAAAGCCAACTTTGTTGGGAAGAAAGAATGAGAATTGCTCGCAACATAGCAAGAGGGTTTCTTTATCTCCACGAAGAGTGTGATACACAGATCATTCACTGTGACGTAAAGCCCCAAAACATACTGATGGATGAGTACATGTGTCCCAAAATTGCTGACTTTGGATTGGCAAAGCTGCTGAAGCCAGACCAAACCAGAACCTCTACTGGGATAAGAGGGACCAAGGGGTATGTTGCACCAGAGTGGCATAGGAAAATGGCCATAACAGTTAAAGCAGATGTTTACAGCTTTGGAATTGTGCTGCTGGAGATCATATGTTGTAGAAGGAATGTGGACTGGAGTCTTGCTGAGGAGGAAGCTATCTTGGAAGAATGGGCCTACCATTGCTTTGAGAGTGGTGAGCTTGGGAAATTAGTGGGTACAGATCAGGAAGAGACGACAGACAAAAGACAATTGGAAAGGATGATTAAAGTGGGACTTTGGTGCATTCAGGATGACCCATCTCTGCGCCCTTCTATGAAGAAGGTTCTACTTATGCTGGAAGGGACTGTGGACATCCCAATCCCTCCCAGCCCAAATTCTTTTCTCAGTGCCATCTAAATTAATTAGTTGTGTTTGTATTCAGCAAACTGATTATTCATTGATCGAACCTTGCATTATACATATTTGGTGTAATAAAACTTAGTTATTGATCATTTTATATCTGAAGAATTTCATGCATGCTTCAGTGTCTGTATAACTTCTAGTTTGAAATGTTGTTATAATCGAAGTCCTTGTAACTGTGTTGCACATGCCTTGGCACTTTTTGCTGTGACTGTGAGCTGTTCTTCTCTAACTAGTTGGATTGGGAAGACTTCTCTGTGGTTAGATTCTCCCCTTCTCGCTGATGTAGTGAGCCCTTAATTGCATCAATAAAACTTCGACAAAAAAAAAAAAAAAAAAAAAAAAAAAAAAAAAATTGAATTAGTTGGAACTTGGAGCTAAATAGCAGCACCCTTGCATATTGGTTGAAGCATAAAAGTCAAAAGTAAAAAAAATTTTTAAAAAGTTGAAGAATGAGATTCTCTCTGTACTTTCTGTCACAAATTGAAACAAGTAAAAGTTATAGGCAGGTGTGGTTTTTATGTTTCTTATGCATGATATCAAAGTTACTAGACCAGGGCAATTTCACTTATACCCCTCCCGGTTTGATGAAATTAAACATAAAAGAGAGGCATTAGAAGCTGAAGACTGAGGTTTCCAAAGCCATTGAATCTTCTGTTGGATTTGATGGAAGTTTGAAAAAGGAAAATCCAAATGAAGTCTAATTCTTTTGATGAATCGATCTAGAATAGGGTTGAATACTTGAATGTAAGGTCATCCTATTTTATAATGTTTATCCTCTCTCTCCCTCTCCCTCTTTAATGCGAGTGGCTCACATTACATTTTTCCCTTTTACTTATCATTTGGTACTTTGCCTGTCTGCAAACCTGCACTGAATGTTAAAATCACAAATTTTAAGTGGCATCTTTGGGCTGCAGCTTGCTCAAGATCTGCAACTAAGCAACATTATTCGGGAGATGGACTCCGCTACTGTGGTGGAGCGAGTCAACTCTTTTATGCCTTCTCTGGCGCCGAATGGTGCGGTTATTGAAGATATATCTCTATATATAAAGGAGTTGCTGGGAAGTTTTCTAAATGCCAATTTCAGAGGCGTGAGTCAAATAATACTGCTCATTCTCTAGCTAAGTTTGCTTTATCTAATCATGGTTGTAATATTTGGCTTGATGTGGATACCAGCCCTTCCTGGCTTGGTCCAACTTTGTACGAGGACTCTAATATCTGATAAAACGCTCTCCTTTTTCTTAAAAAAAAAAAAAAACAATATAATACTAGTCAAGTTCTCTTTCATCTTCTAAAAGTTTCTTTTCCTTCTTTTTATTATCTTGACTAACAATTTTATTAATTGAGAGTGGCTAAAATTGTCTCTAACCACAATAATTACTATTAAAAGAAGGTAGGGGTGGGCATCAACTCGTCTGACCCGTGGCTTCGACTGCACCGCTGGCTGTCTAGCCTCAAGCCGACCCACCCCAATAGAGGCTGCTCGGGTGGCGGGTTTCGTCCTCAAACTCCCACTAAAGCTGAGTCGAGCCGCGAGAGAGATAGAGTTGCAGATGATAGAGAGATAGTTGCAAGAGAGAGAGAGAGAGAGAGAAAGTTGCAGGCGAGAGAGCGAGAGTTGCAGGTTCTTTTCACTGTTCTCTGCTCTTTTCTCTCTTCTCTCTTCTTTCTTCTTTCCTCAGTCTTCTCCTTCTCCTTCTTGATCAAGCCGTTTCCGATTACTTCCGACCCGTTCTCGACAAAGACCCAAGCTGACTCCCACCCGACCCGTATAGTAGAAGATGGGTTGGGCTCCAAGTCGACTCACCCGCCCGATGCCCAGCCCTAAAAGAAGGAATATAATAAAGGGTTTTTTTTAAAGTCCATTGTAAAAAATATGATTTTTTTTAAGGCCCACTATAAAAAATAAGTCTTAAATAGATCCACTTTTTAGTCAAACATGTGAAAAAAGGCGTTGGGCATGCATCCCAACGCGCGCCACTTTTGTTGATAGGGGTGAGAAATGGTGGGTAGGGAAGTGTAGATGCATGGGTACGTGGGGGTTCTTGGTTTGTTTTCTTTTAAATTTTTTTAAATTTTATCTAAAAGTAAATAATAGAGAGAAAAGAAATTGAAAATCGTAATTAAAATGGAACAAATGGCAAATTTTGAATGGATAGTAGTGCCACTCAGCGTGGTGAGTTTGCGGGGTTGTTCCCACCGAAGCTTTTCACTCAAATACAATATAATACTTGTCAGGTTCTTTCAGCTTCTAAAAGTTTCTTTTCCTTCTTTTTATTATCTTAAGTTCTTAACTAACATTTCTATTAATTGCAAAATAAAAGTGGGTAAAATTATCTATAACCACAATAAGTACTATTAAAACAAGGAATTTATAAAAAGTTTTTTTTTTAAAAACCCATTGTGGAAAATAGGCTTTTTTTAAGGCCGGCACTATAAAAAAATCAGGTATCAAATAAGTCTACTTTTTAATTAAACACATGAAAAAAGGCACTGGGCACGCTGCCACTTGCCAGAGCTCTTATCAAGCAATTCATGTATGAGAACTAAGATACGGAGAACTCTGAATTATTGGGAGGAATTTCAAAGCTTTGGTTTGGCTCGAGCTTAACTTAATGTGAACTAAGTTGTTTTAATATGTATCCTATGGAGGACAAATCTAGGCGGCTAGGGATGGGAGTGGGTTGAGCTTGTTCATAGTTGTCTCTGTTTTGACAGATTTGGGCGGAGCAAGTTGGTCTTCAGTCTGCCTCCTGTTGCTTAGCTTTGTAAGCCAGTGAAAATCATGTTCTCACGTCCCTTGTCTCTGGGTATGATAACCATTTCTCCCTTCATTCTTTTTTGGAGACACAATCTCATATTTTGCAGGTGGGATATGTTACCCAGAGCATTTGAACCAAATCTATGCCTATTTTGAACCACATATGCTTTTTAATTTATTTTNATTTTTTCTCTTAAGAAAATTAATATCAGGAGCAACTTTTTGAAATTGATTCCTACTGATTGGATAGAAACAATTCTTTAATGGGTATTTCAGAATTGAAACAAAGAAAAAAAAAACTTTATTGGTTTAGCAGAAATATTGGTTTGTTCATGGATGTGAAAGTTTGTAAACTTGAGCTCAGAGAGTTTTATTAAGAGTTCTTTGAATTTGTACTATGACAGAACATAAAACATATCCTGTTAAATTTTCAGGCTTTAGATTTTTAATCCATTAATGTAAAGCCTTTTGAATAAGCTTCATCATTCCTTTTCAAATTCATGTTAGTGGGGGCTATGATTGTTACTGCTTGTTAGTAACAATATGTAAGTAGTCTATGATTGTTAATGGCAAACAGTAACAATATGTAAGTGGGGCTATAATTGTTACTAACAAACAATAACAATATATAACTGGGGCTATGATTGTTACTGACAATTAGTAACAATATGTAAGCGAGGCTATGATTGTTATTAATTACTTGTCAGTAACAATATATAAGTGGGGGCTATGGTTGTTACTGTTTGTCAATAACAATATATAAGTGGGCTATGATTGTTATTGACAAACAGTAACAATATGTAAGTGAAGCTATAATTGTTACTACTTGTCAGTAACAATATATAAGTGGGGTTATTGTTGATACTGTTTGTCAGTAACAATATGTAAGTGGAGCTATGTTTGTTACTATTTGTCAGTAACAATATATAAGTGGGGGTTATGGTTGTTATTGCTTTTCAGTATTACTATATAAGTGTGGGCTATGGTTGTGTGAGTAACAATATGTAACAATATGTAACTTATATTTATGCATTTCAGATTGCCAATTTCATAATCATCTCATTCTTCGATCAATGGCTTTTAGGGTATGCTTTCTTGTTCAGGTTGCCTTTGCATTTGTTAATATTATTGCTGAAGCACAACAAATACAGTCTAATATAAGCCGTAGCTCTTATTTAACACCCACCACCAACTCCTCATGGTTGTCACATTCTGGTCTATACGCCTTTGGATTCTACAATCAAGGCAATGGCTATGGTGTGGGCATAATGCTTGCTCGAATTCCCCAGAAGACTCTTGTTTGGACTGCAAATCGAGACAAGCCGTTAGTCTCCAACAATGCCACTTTGCTCTTCACAAATGATGGGCTTGCCTTGCGATCCACGGAAGGCCAAACTCCAGTGGTAACTTCTGCTGATGTCGCTTCAGCTTCCATGCGTGATTCGGGTAATTTCGTGCTATACAATTCGAATGGGGATATAGTATGGCAAAGTTTTGAGAACCCAACTGACACCCTTTTGCCCAAACAACGCCTGTCTGCCGGGCAAGAGCTTTTCTCTAGTAAATCCGAAATGGATCACTCAACGGGTATTTTCCATCTCAATATGCAACATGATGGGAACCTTGTTCAGTACCCGGTAAATGCTGTAGCAGTTCAAAATGCTTACTATGCATCTGGTACTGCTGGGAGTGGCGACAATGTGACACTAAATTTAAATGTTGATGGCCATCTCTACTTACTCAACACTATTGGTTCGAACATTAAGAACATTACGGAGGGAGGTCTTCCTACTGCTGAATCAGGAAAATTGATCTATCTTATGAGAATTGATGCAGATGGGATTTTTCGTTTGTATTCACATAATTTGGAACAGAATGGGAACTGGTCAATTGAATGGTCATCTTCAAAAGATAAGTGTGAGCCTAAAGGTCTATGCGGATTTAATAGTTACTGTTCCACAAATCATCTGGAAGCTGAGTGTACATGCATTCCAGGATTCCAACCTGTCAAGCCGGGAAATTGGACTCCAGGTTGTGAGAGGAATTTCGTTGCAGATGTTTGCAAATACAAGATTGAAAATTTCACTTGTACCGTGCTGGAAGTGGACAACACAATGTTTGAAAATGATCAGTATATGGCTTTGACATCAACTGACAAAGAAGTTTGCAAACAAGCCTGCTTGGAGGATTCCAACTGTGAAGCCGCGCTTTTCGACAATGTGAGCTGCACAAAGCAGAGGCTTCCTTTGAGATTTGGAAGGAGACATGCGTCTATTTCAAGCACTGCTCTCATCAAGGCATCTATAAAACCATCTACAAATATTGAAAAAGGTAACAAGAAGAAAGGTCGAATTGACATCCTAATTGTTAGACTTTCATTTACTGCTTTTTCTCTTGCAGCAGTTAGGAATTAAATTGAAGTTCAATAATTATAGTACTCTATTTGATGAACTTTCTCTGAATACAAGTTAATGTCATTGCTCCTAATTAAAGAAATCAGACTGATATTGTTGATTGATCATTTAGAAAAAGGAAAATCTGCCCATGCAATGCTTTGGTTTCTTTGGAGCTTGTAGTAGACAAAAGCAAGAAATTAGTCTGCTGATGTTGAAAATAAAAAACTATGAGTCGCTTCCAAAATGCATGTCATTGCCCTTTCAGATTAAGGTTTGATTTTCTGTAAAGACATGACAATAAAATAATTCGGTTAGTGTTAAAATGAAGATTATCTCAATAAGTGTTTACTGCAAAGTGCAAACTAATCAATCATACGATACATATCTATAAATTTAATTGTTTACTGTTGAAATGAAGATTATCTTTACAATGAGTTGACTGTTGACAACTTTCAAGATGTTTATGACATTGCATCCCTCCCCAGTTGTTACAATGAATTAATATTCTCACAGCTGAAGAGGGTGGTAGCAGTGGACAAAACAAGCAGCGACTTCTATTGATCATTTTGACTACAACAGCTGCAGTTGTACTCGTATTAGGCTCCATGATGTGTTACTTCCGTATGAGAATGCACAAGCCTAAAGGTAAACATAGAGCTCATTCAAGCATTATATATTCACCCTTTTAAGATCAGAAGTTTTGGATTTTTCTATCATTTAATTATAACTACGAATGAAGATCGAATTGCATCTCAAAGCTCTCTGTGATCCTTTCTTTTTTTTTTTTTTTCCTTTTATCCTTTTGCTTTTCCATGGTTGTGGTTTGGGATGGAACAACTAAGCAGCTAAAGAATCAGAATCCAGGGCAAATTATATGGCAACAGCTGGAAAGTTTAATAGCAATGTTCCTAATCTGCAAGTCTTTGGCATTACTGACATTGAGGCAGCAACAGATGGCTTTTCAATTGAATATAAGCTTGGAGAGGGTGGTTATGGTCCAGTTTACAAGGTTAGTTAACCAATCTGTAATTGGACATGTCAATGCTCCATCATCATTAATTATTAGTCTCACTTCCAATTTTTAAGTCCATGTAAAACATTAAACACCCTATATTATGCCCCATTCAACATGAAAATCATGAGCACTGTTAACTTGCTAGGGTCTATTGCCAAATGGACAAGAAATTGCTGTGAAAAAGCTTTCAAAAGCTTCAACTCAAGGATTCGAGGAATTTAAGAACGAGGTCATGCTTACAGCAAAACTACAACATATAAATCTTGTCAAGGTTTTAGGATTTTGCATCGAACGCCATGAACAAATGCTGATTTATGAGTACATGCCAAACAAAAGCTTGGACCTCTACCTCTTTGGTAAATCAGTATGATGAGATTTCACCGTTTTTGTGTAAAAGAAGACAAGCCACTAGTTCCTGGTGGTCTCACTTCCTTGTGTCCCTACTATTCCTGAATTTTATAGTATATTTCCATTTTCAATGCAGATCCTATTAGACGATATCAATTGGATTGGAGAAAGCGTGTTCATATCATTGAAGGGGTTACTCAAGGACTTCTATATCTCCAAGAATACTCAAGATTGACAATAATACATCGAGACTTGAAATCTAGCAACATTTTACTTGACGATGAGATGAGGCCTAAGATCTCAGATTTTGGCATGGCCAGAATTTTCACAAAAGATGTACTAGAAGCAAATACGGACCGGATCGTTGGAACATAGTAATTATTTCCTAATTAAAGCTTCTACTTTTTAAATTGAGCTTTTTATTGTTAGATACTTAGTAATATTTCTTTTGAATATCATTCAATGCAGTGGTTATATACCTCCTGAATATGTAAAAAAAGGTTTATACTCCACTAAATCAGATGTTTATAGCTTTGGAGTTCTCCTTCTACAAATCATAAGTGGCAAGAGGAATTTATGTTTCTCTGCTTCAAATGAAGACACAAACCTTCTAGAATATGTAAGTTAATTACCTTAATATACCTTCCTCAGAATTAATATATTTACGTTCCTTTTGCTAAGAATTGAATCTCCACCTTTTGAATTACATGGTGGGAAATCTTCAACAATTGAAGGCATATGAACTTTGGAAAGAAGGCAAAGGGATGGACTTCATGGACCCTTCACTTGAGGATACACAGTCATTATGCAAATTGATGAGATGCTTGCAAATTGCTCTACTATGTGTCCAAGAAGATGCAAATGACAGGCCTTCCATGTTGGAAATTTCTTCAATGCTTAAGAATGAAACTGCTACAATGGCAAATCCCAAAAAGCCTGCTTTCTCAAGAAGAAATGAAGACGAAGAAACTAATCCCACATCACGGCTAGAAATCTGTTCCATTAATCATGCATCAATTTCAGAGGTTGTAGGCCGATGATTGATGAGTGGTCTATATATGCACATGGATTTGTAAAAACATAGTTCAGTCGAATTTTCTCTTTTCCCTTTTACTCTTAGACATGCGTTCTTTGTGATGGAGTTTAGTGTTGCCACAAAAGTGTTTGAATGAATCCTGTCACAAAAGTTTTTGAGATAGCGATAGAGATTTTTTGTGACAAAAGTTTCACCACAAAATGCAATTTAATTTGTGGCGGGGTTTAGCGTTGCCACATTTAACAACAACTTAAGGATGAACTAATTAATAGATGGGCAGATCTTTCTTTAAATAAGGAAAAATATTAAAAAGACAAACAACAACTTAATGTCATTGTTTATACCCTCCCAAAATAGGTCATGGCCCACATGAGTGGCTATTGGGTTCAAATTGGTGTCTTTACTGTACAATGAATGAGAGTTTGGTGGGTGCAAATGGTGTTTTTTATAGAAAAATTATTGTGTATAACTGATATACTGTTACATGGTATAACTAATCCAATGTATAAGTGTATTGCTGGACGACATGTTTATATTGGTAAGATATAATACTAATAACATCCACCCAAATTTTGATAATTTTTAACTTCATTTTAAGCTTGTGAATTTCTTTTTTCTTTTTTAGTCTGATTATTAAAGTCATGGAGGCCCATTTACATAATAATTTTTCAAGAGGCATTCACTATAGTATACACCAATTTTTGCTGGAAATAAACTAATTTTGCGACAAACATTTTCGCTAACATGCCATGTAAGGACCACCACGAAAGATTTTCTGCAATAAACTTGACGTTTTTGCATCAACCAGACCATCACCAATAAGAGCAATGCTTTTTTTTTTTTTTAATAAAACATAACATTGCATTAAAACAGTCAAAAAGACAGAGAAAATACAAAGTTAATTTGAGCTCAAAGGCTTACACCAAAGTACAAACCCACAGAACAATAGGATAGATTGGAGCAAAGAAGCGCACAAAAACTCCAAGATCTCATATATAATGGCATCAAGCATACACTACAGCCACCAAACGGAGCCTCCGTAGGAATTAGCGAACTAGTCGCGTTTGAAACCATGATCCCACCAACATTTCTGAAGCATCAAGCATAATCGTTACGAGCATCCCATCAATTATTTCCTAGGCTAAATTTGACTTCGTCATAAGTTGCCATGGAGATATAAGAAGGGAAAAAGAATAGCTAATAGGTAAAAGAGGGGTTTTGACAAGAAAAAAAAGTTGCCAAATTTCGTTTTTGGTTCCAATAGGTTGTATTAAGTTTTACTTTGGTCCTTATAATTTGAAGAGATAATTAGGTTTGAGTATTTTATAAAAACAGTTTTTAGATATAGACCAGGAGTGTTTTAAAATTTATAAGAAAATCATTTTAATTCATAATAAAGTCCTTTAATTTATAAAAAAAAATAATAATAATTCATAATAAAGTCATTTTAATTTATAAGAAAATAATTTTAATTCATAATAAAATCCTCCTCTGATTTGAAGGGTATTTTCCCTCCTAAGCTGTAGAGTGAGCTTTGTAGGTTTTGTAGATTTGAATTTTAGACTCTAAAATCCCGGAATTAAAACTAACATAAAACTGTCAAAGAAGGAAAAACAAAAGGACTAGATTAAAAACCCGAAATCACTACCGGTTTTAGTATAAGAAAGACTCATAAAATAGACTGGACTCTAAATCTCCCTAATTTTAATTGTGCCAAATTTTTCCCTATAGTTTTCTAATATTTACAATTCAAATGCATAATTCATTAATTTAATAATAAAAAAAATAGTATATGACATGAACAATTCGAGGTATTTTAGATAAAGACAAGAAAACTAAACCACTCAAAAGTCTAAATGCTCTCACTCGTATGCTTTATGTCCTATTTTCGTCAAACAAAATTATGCACCGACGTGTCATCGAATTACCACCATAAAAAAACTATAAAGGCAAAATTGCATAAATTTAAATTGTATGAACCAACGTGAGTACCCAAGTGAGTACCCAACGTGAGTACCCAAGTGACCCAAATATTGTTTGTTTGGCTTTTGGGACCGATTATTTGGAGTTGTAGAGATCCGATTTAGATGATCTTTATATGATTATAATGAAAAAATGCATATATTTAAACCAGGTATAAGTTTGCTAAATTTGGTAGAGTTTTGATGGGTCTTACGTCGAGCCAAAATTAAGATAAAAACTGAAAAAAAAAAATATGGTCTTTAATTAACATAAAATGAAAGTATGTGTCCTTCATTAACACAAGACAAAATTAATGTCCTGAAATGAAACAATCATCAAAATATATGTTCTATTTGTAAATTATTCCCAAAATACTAAACGTCAATTTGATAATTTAGGTATTAAAATAAAACTATTTAAATATATTTAATATTGGACTCATAATAAAGATCGATCTCATTAAGATATTTACAATAGTATAATTTTCCTAAATATTGAAGTTATAAATTATAAATTAGCGGTCAATTAATCAAAATTAAGCCTAATATAATTTCGTACAACAATATGACTATCGGCTATCACTTTTGCACTACTGCAACTATATATAGTACAATGACACTCACTCTTAACACTATTCTGGTCACTTTGAAGCCTATATATATATGACCATCACTTTTACCCAACCACTTATTGAGGAAGGCTTGAGGAAGCTCTTTGAGTATTAGGACATTAATGGCCTTTAACTGTTAATTAGAAAAGGGATATGCATGTAATTTTCAGAACCTAAGGGAGTTTCGTGTAATTTCATTAAACATGAGGGGATGTAAGTGAAACTATCCCTTATTAAAACCCACTAGATGTATGTAAACTATCCCTTATTAAAACCCATTATACGTGATGAGGATTATTAGATATATATATATAAACTTATTTAAGTGATTCCAACAAAAAACAAAAAAAACTTGTTTAAGAGATTCCTTGTATGGCTTACTCTAAATTGTAATTCGACAATTAGAACTGTTTAAATTGTAAATGGTTTCTAACTAGTATAGATGATGCTTAATTGAACAGAGACATAAAAAAGTGATAGTTCTGCTCATCGAACTACAATATAAATTAAGTTAACCCCACAAAGAAGCCCTTAATGAAAGCTTCGTCTCTCTCTCTCTCTCTCTCTCTNCAAAAAGCTCTGTCTCTCTCTCTCTCTCTCTCTCTCTCTCTCTCTCTCTCTCTCTCTCTCTCTCTCTCTCTCTCTCTCTCTCTCTCTCTCTCTACAGGCTGTAACACCCTAGATTTTTGCAATCTAATCGTGTCTCGACACGTGTTTTCGAATTTCTTTTGTTCTTAGAAACTTAAGATTTTCTTAAACGGAATGAAGTTTCCTTTGTTTTGAGTAACTAACTTGTACCAATAGAGGTTTACAGTGGAGCTCTAAAACCCTTGAGTGTAATTTTGGTGATTATCAAGTTGGATTATATTTTTGAGAATTAAATTCGTTGGTGTTGGATCTTCCTTAATTTTTTTGGAGATCAATTTATTGTTTTGAGTTTACAAGAAATTAGTACTAATCACTATGAGTCCGTAGGATTTTTTGGGGAATTATTTGAAGTTCCGAGCTATTTTTTGTGATTTAACGAAGTTTGAAAAATAGGAAAAGGAAAAGAATTAAAATTGTTTTGCTGCTAACTGGACTGACACTAGGATGCGTGTCATGCTGTGAGTGGGCAAGAGGCACTGACGCTGTGCTGACTGGGCGAAAAGGAATCTTTTGCAGGCGAGCTCATGCGAGCTACCATGCGCGGGACGTCACATCAAAACACGACCGGTGTTCTAATCGTGGCCGCTAAAGATCATTTAAGTGAAATGAAATGATCTAGGCTGTTGGTTCTTTCAAGAACCGGTCACTGTAGCAGTGGGTCGCGCCTGACCCGTGTGTCCTCCAAATAGGTTGGCCCGCCCATTTTGTCTCACAAGACAGCCGACCCATGGGTTTCCTCATAACCCGGTTCGGATTTTGACCCTGTTTGTATATTTTTAGTGCACTTTATCTTACATTGGAGATTTACAACTTCTTTCAACCCTCTAGTGCATATAAATAGAGACTTTTGTCCCTCAATTTCACTTACACCACTAAGTGAAGTTAGAGTTACTTACTCCTTGGTTATTTGGGAGTCTCTCCAAGAAGAGACATACCAAAAGAGAATAAGTTTTCCATAGTTTAAAATTTTGGGAGTGCAAGGAGGAGATCCTAGGAGTGGAGCCTAGCTTTGGAGGTCTTCAACCAAGTAAGTATTTTATTTTCAACTTTATTTTATTTATTTTTAGGCTTTAATTTCAAAATGCATGCTTAAATCAATTAAGTAGGATTTATTTATTAATTAAGCATGTTTAGCCTTATTTTTGGAGACTTATTTATTTATTTGAGAGTAATTAGCATGATAGGGTTAACAAGTTTCAATTGTAGAGATTAAATTGGATTAATATAAATTATTTTTGAGGATTTCTTTGAGTTAAAGTAACTAGTCAATTGGTTTGACCTTAAGATAAAAGTTGAAACTTGTGAACCCTTAAGTAAACTTTAAAGAAAAGTGGTTAGTCCAATTAGGACTAGAAACGAGCAACGTGTGACTAAAGGAAAAGTCCTATCGTCTTCCTTTATTGAAATTCGTCCTTAACTTAGAGTTTGTTTTCTCTTGTCGTGTTTGTTTCTATCGGATTACCCAGTTATCCAGTTGCCGAGCTATTGAGAGATTAAGGTTGCCGTATTTGTCTAGTTACGACGGATTTACCAAGATAGGACTGCTGTTTGAGCTTGCCATCAATGAGTTTGTTTATTAGATAGGAAGAACGCCCCAATAGAAGAAGATCAACACAGTTCTGATACCAACTGTTGGATTTGATTCTAAGCTTACAAGTTATCTCACACACAATCAATTAATGAAAGATACAATTAAGTTAAGCACAATAAGAACAAGAAAAGAGAAAAATTGCATAACAAGAAAAGAGAAAAATTGCAGAGAGAGTTGAGAGNTATTGTACAAGAGAAAGCCGACTGTTTCACATTTCAGAGTATTTGGGTGCGTTTTCTACGTCTTTGTGCCTGACCAGTTGAGGACAAGGTTGGAAAAGAAGGCGATACGGTGTATCTCTTTACTGGGTACGATGAGCAGAAGAAAGGGTGGA
>QANW01011106.1:22630-67630 GCA_003254865.1 Dryas drummondii | reverse complement strand
GTAACCTAGGCAACGAAAAAGGGGCCCGATACTTCAACTAGAGGAGCGACCAGTTGGTTCACCAAACCCCGACCCAGCGTCACACGTTCTCCAGGTCCGAAGGGATCCAGTGCCCAACTACCGACTCCTCCCGGAATTGCGTTATCGGAGCCGAGCCAGGAATGGCCGTTAGTGGACACCCACCACTTTTCACCGGTTAGAGAGGCCCTCTTTAATACATTAAGAAAAGATGTTCACAGGGGCCAGAAAGACTCGGTCATAGGAACTTAGACCACCTACGCGCTGGTAAACGAAAACCACCTCGACCGGATCAGAGTAAACAACAATGTCGAATCAGGCCGCCCCTGATAAGCTATAGAGAGACAAATGGGCATAGCATCCAGCTCTTTCAGCCTTTTCTTCAAGCAATGATGTATTTTCTGATGTGAGTAGTGAAATCTATATTTGATCTCATCTACAACTTGTGATATATATCAAGTTACATAAATATCTAATTAAGACAACGATCTCAGCCATTAATTGTGAGCTTGAGTATCAAATCTTTCAAACATATAAGTCAAAGCATGCATAAAGCAAAAAAACAGAAAAAAATATTTTCTATCAAAGTTGGTTTGACGATCGATTGTCTGTGGCATGACGATCGATTGTCTTCCTACATCCAGATTTCTGATGAAGGTGGCTTGAGCCACAATTTCCAGAAGTTTTGCCTTTGAGCAGAAGTAGATAGAGTTTTTTGAAAATGTTGGTTTGAGCCACATTTTTCAGAACGTACTTTTGTCTAAAGCTTAAATCAACTTAGACATTAACTTCGACAAATTCTTGATAATGTGATGGTGGCTTTCGAGACTACCCACACAATCAAAACACTACGGAGATGGAGCAGCCAAAGATGGCTTTGAATTTAGACATGGCAAAGGCCTATGACCGAGTTGAATGGTCTTTCTTAGAGGCGATGATGCTCAAATTGGGTTTCCATGCAGATTGGGTAAGCAAGGTGATGGATTGTATTACTACTGTATCCTTTTCTGTGTTATGGCATGGTTCGCCCTTGGGGCACATTATTCCTCATCGTGGGCTTAGGCAAGGTTGCCCTCTTTCACCGTATCTCTTCTTATTGTGCGGTGAGGGGTTGTCAAGTCTATTGTATGAGGCAGAACGACGAGGCTCTTTTCAAGGTGTAATTAAGGGCGGCACCTTTAGCTCCTACTGTATCTCATTTGTTCTATGCCGACGACTGCATCATCTTCTTACATGCTACCCCAAAAGCTAGCTGGGAAGTAGCCAGGTAGCAAAAATTCTTAAAAGTTTATGAAGAAGCTGCAGGTCCAAAAGGAAATCTCCACAAGTCGGCTATTTGTTTTAGCCCTCATACGGATCATTTAATTAAAAGTCATTACTTCACAAATTTTGGGAGTTGTGGAGTGTCATAAAAAATATTTGGGGATTCCTACGTACGATGGCAAGTAGAGAGAAGAAGAAATTATTTCAACCCATCAAGGACGTAATTTGGAATAAACTTAATGGCTGGAAGGAGAAATTTTTGTCAAAAGCTGGTAAAACAAATTTTGGGGAAGGCAGTTCCAGGCAATCCCAACTTATTATATGAGCCTCTTTCGAATGCCAAAAGGCACCTGTAAAGAGATTACTTCTCTCATTTCAAGGTTTTGGTGGGGCAAGAAAAATCTGAAACCGAGTGTGCATTGGCTTCAGTGGGGAGAGTTATGTAAGTCAAAGAAGGATGGGGGTTTGGGTTTTAGAGAACTTGTCTGCTTTAATCAAGCCCTTATTGCCAAACAAGGATGGCGTCTAATTCAAAACCCAAACGTACTATTTGGTTAGTAGAGTTATGGGTGGGAGATTTTTTCTGGTTAGTTCTTTTATGGAGGCGACCATTGGTTCTCGGCCCTCCCTGATTTGGCGATCTCTGAAGTGGGCTAGAGAATTACTTGAAGCTGGGTTGAGATGGCGTATTGGTATGGGTAATGCAGTGAGTGTTTATGAAGACAAGTGGCTTCCTCGACCAACTACGTACTTTCAAAGTTCAATCAGCTCGATCTTTCTCTTCCTTCCCATACTAAGGTGGCAGATCTTATCACCCCTGATCGAAGATGGAGAGCCACCATGATTTATGAGCATTTTAGATTGGAAGAAGCTGATCGACTTGATTACCAGTATTCCATTGGGACTTATAGCTCGATCAGACAAAATTATATAGCACTACACTAAACATGGGGAGTATCAGGTGAAGAGTTGATGTTAAGACTGAGAGCAGTAGTAAATCACGATCTCAATCCTCCCAAAACCTATATATGGAAGGATATTTGGGCTCTCAAAGTGCCGGGGAAAATTAAAAATTTTATGTGGAGATGTTGAAGGGCGGTTTGAGACCTTCATGCAATGACGGTGCTTTCTGAAGTGGAGAAAAATCACTTTGCCTTTATGTGTTGGGGACTGTGGAACGCGAGGAATAATCTGGTGATGAATGGTGTTGATGAACCTGCAGGTGTGATTTTTGATAGGCAAAAATCAAAAATCATGCAGAACCATCCCAAAGGAAGGAGAAACCGAGAATGATAAGATGGAAGAGACCGGATTTGGGCTGTTATAAGATTAATACAGATGGCAGTGTTAGTTCTACTACCAGATGCAGAGGGTTGGGAGCTGTTATCAGAGGTATATAGCAATGGTGGTTGTGTGGTGGCTGCAACTAAATCGATTTTCGATGGTTATTCTGCGGAGGAAGCTGAGATATTTGCAGGCATCTTTGGGCTGCAGCTTGCTCAAGATCTGCAACTAAGCAACATTATTAGGGAGATGGACTCCGCTACTGTGGTGGAGCGAGTCAACTCTTTTATGCCTTCTCTGGCGCCGAATGGTGCGGTTATTGAAGATATATCTCTATATATAAAGGAGTTGCTGGGAAGTTTTCTAAATGCCAATTTCAGAGGCGTGAGTCAAATAATACTGCTCATTCTCTAGCTAAGTTTGCTTTATCTAATCATGGTTGTAATATTTGGCTTGATGTGGATACCAGCCCTTCCTGGCTTGGTCCAACTTTGTACGAGGACTCTAATATCTGATAAAACGCTCTCCTTTTTCTTAAAAAAAAAAAAAAAACAATATAATACTAGTCAAGTTCTCTTTCATCTTCTAAAAGTTTCTTTTCCTTCTTTTTATTATCTTGACTAACAATTTTATTAATTGAGAGTGGCTAAAATTGTCTCTAACCACAATAATTACTATTAAAAGAAGGTAGGGGTGGGCATCAACTCGTCTGACCCGTGCATGGCTTCGACTGCACCGCTGGCTGTCTAGCCTCAAGCCGACCCACCTCAATAGAGGCTGCTCGGGTGGCGGGTTTCGTCCTCAAACTCCCACTAAAGCCGAGTCGAGCCGCGAGAGAGATAGAGTTGCAGATGATAGAGAGATAGTTGCAAGAGAGAGAGAGAATTGTAGGCAAGAGAGCGAGAGTTGCAAGTTCTCTTCACTGTTCTCTGTTCTCTCTTCTCTCTTCTCTCCTCAGTCTTCTCCTTCTCCTTCTCCTTCTTGACCAAGCCATTTCCCATTGTTTTCGACTCGTTCCCGACAAAGACCCAAGCCGACTCCCACCCGACCCATATAGTAGAAGATGGGTTGGGCTCCAAGTCGACCCACCCGCCCGATGTCCAGCCCTAAAAGAAGGAATATAATAAAGGATTTTTTTTAAAGCCCATTGTAAAAAATATTCTTTTTTTAAGGTCTACTATAAAAAATAAGTCTTAAATGGGTCCACTTTCTAGTCAAACATGTGAAAAAAGGCATTGGGCATGCATCCCAACGCACGCCACTTTTGTTGATAGTGGTGAGAAATGGTGGGTAGGGAAGTGTAGATGCATGAGTACGTGGGGGTTCTTGGTTTGTTTTCTTTTTAATTTCTTTAAATTTTATCTAAAAGTAAATTTTAGAGAGAAAAGAAATTGAAAATCGTAATTAAAATGGAACAAATGGCAAATTTTGAATGGATAGTAGTGCCACGTGAGTTTGCGGGGTTGTTCCCACCGAAGTTTTTCACTCAAATACAGTATAATACTTGTCAGGTTCTCTTTCAGCTTCTAAAAGTTTCTTTCCCTTCTTTTTATTATCTTAACTAACATTTCTATTAATTGCAAAATAAAAGTGGAAAATAGGCTTTTTTTAAGGCCGGCACTATAAAAAAATCAAGTCTCAAATAGGTCTACTTTTGAATTAAACAGGTGAAAAAAGGCACTGGGCACGCTGCCACTTGCCAGAGCTCTTATCAAGCAATTCATGTATGAGAATTAAGATACGGAGAACTCTGAATTATTGGGAGGAATTTCAAAGCTTTGGTTTGGCTCGAGCTTAACTTAATGTGAACTAAGTTGTTTTAATATGTATCCAGGACAAATCTAGGCGGCTAGGGATGGGAGTGGGTTGAGCTTGTTCATAGTTGTCTCTGTTTTGACAGATTTGGGCGGAGCAAGTTGGTCTTCAATCTGCCTCCTGTTGCTTAGCTTTGTAAGCTAGTGAAAATCATGTTCTCACGTCCCTTGTCTCTGGGTATGATAACCATTTCTCCCTTCATTCTTTTTTGGAGACACAATCTCATATTTTGCAGGTGGGATATTTGACCCAGAGCATATGAATCAAATCTATGCCTATTTTGAATCACATATGCTTTTTCAATTTATTTTTTCTCTTAAGAAAATTAATATCAGGAGCAACTTTTTGAAATTGATTCCTACTGATTGGATAGAAACAATTCTTTAATGGGTATTTCAGAATTGAAACAAAGAAAAAAAAAACTTTATTGGTTTAGCAGAAATATTGGTTTGTTCATGGATGTGAAAGTTTGTAAACTTGAGCTCAGAGAGTTTTATTAAGAGTTCTTTGAATTTGTACTATGTAAGAACATAAAACATATCCTGTAAATTTTCAAGCTTTAGATTTTTAATCCATTAATGTAAAGCCTTTTGAATGAGCTTCATCATTCCTTTTCAAATTCATGTAAGTGGGGGCTATGATTGTTACTGCTTGTTAGTAATAATATGTAAATAGCCTATGATTGTTAATGGCAAACAGTAACAATATGTAAGTGGGGCTATGATTGTTACTAACAAACAATAACAATATATAATTGGGGCTATGATTGTTACTGATAAGTAATAATAATATGTAAGCGAGGCTATGATTGTTATTATTTGTCAGTAACAATATATAAGTATGGGCTATGATTGTTACTGTTTGTCAATAACAATATATAAGTGGGCTATGATTGTTATTGTTTGTCAGTAACAATATATAAGTGAGGGTTATGATTGTTACTGTTTGTCAATAACAATATATAAGTGGGCTATGATTGTTATTGACAAGCAATAACAATATGTAAGTGAAGATATGATTGTTACTACTTGTCAGTAGCAATATATAAGTGGGGTTATTGTTGTTACTGCCTGTCAGTAACAATATCTAAATGGAGCTATGTTTGTTACTATTTGTCAGTACCAATATATAAGTGGGGGTTATAGTTGTTATTGTTTTTCAGTATTATTATATAAGTGTGGGCTATGGTTGTGTCAGTAACAATATGTAAGTGTGACTATGATTGTTACTGCCAAATAGTAACAATATATAAAAAGAGCTGCTATTTGCACACATTTTTTTTTCTTTTTGCACACCCTTTCAAGAAAAAAAAAAAGACCCAAGAGAAAAGACCACCTTGTCCCTCNAATAAATGGGGTATAAAGTCTTTTTCTAAGGGTTTTTTTTTTTTTTTAGGAGGGGTGTGCAAAAAGAAAAAAAATGGTGTGCAAATAGCAACCCTCTATATAAATGGGGGCTATGGTTGTATATTTGTATATGTAAGTGGGGCTATAATTTGTATAAATTGTCTTGTTTCTGGGTTTTTTGCATAGTAAAAAATTGAAAATAGGTACTGTTGGTTTTTTTTAAAAGTCAATTTCATAAAATAAATAATAATTGGTACTGTTGGTTTTTTTTTAATGTGAAAAAAAAAAAAAAAAAATTTGACAAAAGAAGTTACTGTAGTGCACTACATTGTTCTGCTACAGTAATGTTGTTACGGTTGGACTGTTAAATGGTGGGCCGCTACAGTATTTCACTAAAGCGGGCCTTAAAAACAGTCTATTTCATGAAAAAAAAAAAAAAAAACCCAAAATTTATCCCTTATTTAAGTAATTTTGATATTTTGCATAACATATATGCGCAAAGGATGCTAATACTTTAACAAATTCTGATAATGTTAGAAGCTAGTTCTGTACTTCTGTCCATTCAGAATCATATTTTAAACTTTTATTCATGTAGGAAGAAGAAGGCAGTCATCATGAGAAAGTGATGGAACCATCACTATGGAGGGCACTGCCACTTTCAGTATGTCTTGGCAGTTGGCAATGTTGACTTGTCTTTTTGGCAAAGTACGTTCATCCCTCCTATGAAAACTTGGATTGGAAAGAGCTAGGAAATGTTCATGTAACTGGCAGTCTTGCACCATTAATTATACACGCATTTGTGAGGACCTTAGTGGCAGCTGGACCACTACAATTTTGAACGACTTGACTTGGTTACTATTCTATAGAGAGAAAAAAGAACATGTACCTGGATTCATATTTTTCTAACATTGATCTTATATTTATGCATTTCAGATTGCCAATTTCATAATCATCTCATTCTTCGATCAATGGCTTTTAGGGTATGCTTTCTTGTTCATGTTGCCTTTGCATTTGTTAATATTATTGCTGAAGCACAACAAATACAGTCTAATATAAGCCGTAGCTCTTATTTAACACCCACCACCAACTCCTCATGGTTGTCACATTCTGGTCTATACGCCTTTGGATTCTACAATCAAGGCAATGGCTATGGTGTGGGCATAATGCTTGCTCGAATTCCCCAGAAGACTCTTGTTTGGACTGCAAATCGAGACGAGCCGTTACTAGTCTCCAACAATGCCATTTTGCTCTTCACAAATGATGGGCTTGCCTTGCAATCCACGGAAGGCCAAACTCCGGTGGTAACTTCTCTTGAGTCTGTTTCTTCCGCTTCCATGCATGATTCGGGTAATTTCGTGCTATACAATTCGAATGGGGAAATAGTATGGCAAAGTTTTGAGAACCCAACTGACACCCTTTTGCCCAAACAACGCCTGTCCGCCGGGCAAGAGCTTTTCTCCAGTAAATCCGAAACGGATCACTCAACGGGTATTTTCCGTCTCAAAATGCAACATGATGGGCACCTTGTTCAGTACCCTGTAGATACTCCAGACACAGCTCCATATTCTTACTATGCATCTGGTACTGCTGGGAGTGGAGACAATGTGACACTAAATTTAAATGTTGATGGCCATCTCTACTTACTCAACACTACTGGTTCGAACATCAAGAACATTACGGAGGGAGGTCTTCCTACTGCTGAATCAGGAAAATTGATCTATCTTATGAGAATTGATGCAGATGGAATTTTTCGTTTGTATTCACATAATTTGAAACAGAATGGGAACTGGTCAATTTTATGGTCATCTTCCAATGATAAGTGTGACCCTAAAGGTCTATGCGGATTAAATAGTTACTGTTCCACAATGGATCTGGAAGCTGCGTGTGTATGCCTTCCAGGATTCCAACCTGTCAAGCCGGGAAATCGGACTTCAGGTTGTGAGAGGAATTTTGTTGCAGATGTTTGCAAATACAAGGATGAAAATTTCACATATACCATGCAGGAAGTGGACAGCACAACGTTTGAAAATGAGCAGTATATGACTTTGGCAATACCGGACAAAGAAGGTTGCAAACAAGCCTGCTTGGAGGATTGCAACTGTGAAGCCGCGCTTTTCAACGATGGGAGCTGCACAAAGCAGAGGCTTCCTTTGAGATTTGGAAGGAGACACTCGTCTTATTCAAGCACAGTTCTCGTCAAGGCATCTACAAATATTGAAAAAGGTAACAAGAAAAAAGGTCGAATTGACATCCTAATTATTGGACTTTCAATTACTGCTTTTGGGTGCTTTCTCTTGCAGCAGTTAGGAATTAAATTGAAGTTCAATAATTATAGTACTCTATTTGATGAACTTTCTCTGAATACAAGTTAATGTCATTGCTCCTAATTAAAGAAATCAGACTGATAATTGTTGATTGATCATTTAGAAAAAGGAAAATCTGCCCATGCAATGCTTTGGTGTCTTTGGAGCTTGTAGTAGACAAAAGCAAGAAATTAGTCTGCTGGTGTTGAAAATAAAAAACTATGAGTCGCTTCCAAAATGCATGTCATTGCCCTTTCGGATTAAGGTTTGATTTTCTGTAAAGACATGATAATAAAATAACTCGGTTAGTGTTGAAATGAAGATTATCTCAATGATTGTTTACTGCAAAGTGCAAACTAATCAATCATAAGATACATATCTATAAATTTAATTGTTTACTGTTGAAATGAAGATTATCTCTACAATGAGTTGACTGTTGACACTTTCAAGATGTTTATGACATTGCATCCCTCCCCATTGTTACAATGAATTAATATTTTCACAGTTGAAGAGGGTGGTAGCACTGGACAAAACAAGCAGCGACTTCTATTGATCATTTTGACTACAACAGCTGCAGTTATACTCGTATTAGGCTCCATGATGTGTACCTTCCGTATGAGAATGCACAAACCTAAAGGTAAACATAGAGCTCATTCAAGCATTATATATTCACCCTTTTAAGGTCAGAAGTTTTGGATTTTTCTATCATTTAATTATAACTACGAATGAAGAATTGCATCTCAAAGCTCTCTGTGTCGATCCTTCTTTCTTTTCTTTTTTTTTCTTTTTTTTCTTTTTTTTTCCTTTTATCCTTTTGCTTTTCCATGGTTGTGGTTTGGTATGGAACAACTAAGCAGCTAAAGAATCAGAATCCAGGGCAAATTATATGGCAACAGCTGGAAAGTTTAATAGCAATGTTCCTAATCTGCAAGTCTTTGGCATTACTGACATTGAGGCAGCAACAGATGGCTTTTCAATTGAAAATAAGCTTGGAGAGGGTGGTTATGGTCCAGTTTACAAGGTAATTAGTTAACCAATTAATCTTTAATGGGACATGTCAATGCTCCATCATCATTAATTATTAGTCTCACTTCCAATTTTTAAGTCCATGGAAAACATTAAACACCCTATATTATGCCCCATTCAACATGCAAATCATGAGCACTGTTAACTTGCTAGGGTCTATTGCCAAATGGACAAGAAATTGCTGTGAAAAAGCTTTCAAAAGCTTCAACTCAAGGATTCGAGGAATTTAAGAACGAGGTCATGCTTACAGCAAAACTACAACATATAAATCTTGTCAAGGTTTTGGGATTTTGCATCGAACGCCATGAACAAATGCTGATTTATGAGTACATGCCAAACAAAAGCTTGGACCTCTACCTCTTTGGTAAATCAGTGTGATGAGATTTCACTGTTTTTGTGTAAAAGAAGACAAACCACTAGTTCCTGGTGGTCTCGCTTCCTTGTGTCCCTACTATTCCTGAATTTTATAGTATATTTCCATTTTCAATGCAGATCCTATTAGGCGATATCAATTGGATTGGAGAGAGCGTGTTCATATCATTGAAGGGGTTACTCAAGGACTTCTATATCTGCAAGAATACTCAAGATTGACAATAATACATCGAGACTTGAAATCTAGCAACATTTTACTTGACGATGAGATGAGGCCTAAGATCTCAGATTTTGGCATGGCCAGAATTTTCACAAAAGATGTACTAGAAGCAAATACGGACCGGATCGTTGGAACATAGTAATTATTTCCTAATTAAAGCTTCTACTTTTTAACTTGAGCTTTTTATTGCTAGATACTTAGTAATCTTTCTTTTGAATATCATTCAATGCAGTGGTTTTATACCTCCTGAATATGTAAAAAAAGGTTTATACTCCACTAAATCAGATGTTTATAGCTTTGGAGTTCTCCTTCTACAAATCATAAGTGGCAAGAGGAATTCCTGTTTCTCTGCTTCAAATGAAGACACAAACCTTCTAGAATATGTAAGTTAATTACCTTAATATCCCTTCCTCAGAATTAATATATTTACGTTCCTTTTGCTAAGAATTGAATCTCCACCTTTTGAATTACATGGTGGGAAATCTTCAACAATTGAAGGCATATGAACTTTGGAAAGAAGGCAAAGGGATGGACTTCATGGACCCTTCACTTGATGATACACAGTCATTATGCAAATTGATGAGATGCTTGCAAATTGCTCTACTATGTGTCCAAGAAGATGCAAATGATAGGCCTTCCATGTTGGAAATTTCTTCAATGCTTAAGAATGAAACTGCTACAATGGCAAATCCCAAAAAGCCTGCTTTCTCAAGAAGAAATGAAAACGAAGAAACTAATCCCACATCAATGACAAAAGTTTCACCACAAAATGCAATTTAATTTGTGGCGGGGTTTAGCGTTACCACAAAAGTCCTGAAATGAATCCTTTGTCACAAAAGTTTATGAGATGAATCTGTATGTGGATGAAATATCTTAGCGACGACAATGAGGTGGATGCAAAAACGTCAAGTTTATTGCAGAAAAGCTTTCGTGGTGGTCCTTACTCCTTACATGGCATGCTAGCGAAAATGTTTGTCGCAAAATTAGTTTATTTCCAGCAAAAAATGGTGTATTTTGTAGTGAATGCCTCTTGAAAAATTATTATGTAAATGGGCCACCATATCTTTAATAATGAGACTAAAAAAGAAAAAAAGAAATTCACAAACTTAAAATGAAGTTAAAAATTATTAAAATTTGGGTGGATGTTATTAATATTATACCTTACCAATATAAACATATCGTCCAACAATACACTTACACGTAAGTTTATTATACCACGTGACAGTATATCGGTTATACCCAATAATTTTTTCATGATAAGCACGATTTGCACTCACCAAACTCTCATTCATTACACAGTAAAGACACCAATTTGAACCCAATAGCCACTCACATGGGCCATGACCTATTTTGGGAGGGGTATAAACAATGACATTTAAGTTGTTGTTTTTCTTTTTTATATTTTTCCTTATTTAAAGAAAGATCTGCCCATCTATTAATTAGTTAGTTCATCATTAAGTTGTTGTTAAATAAAAGATTTGATTTTCTAGCCAAAAAAAATAATAATTAAATGATTTGATTTCTCACTAGCGGATTCTTTGGGTGATGTGGCTTATGATTCCGTTAGGCTCGTCTTATTTAGGCCTAGGTTCAAGAGGCCCAAATATCGTTACAGAATAACACTAACTTTTGGGCCAATACAAAATGATGGTTGGATAGTGTAAGAAAAGCCCCTGCTAAGGCTAAGAGAACCAGGCCATCGCCAATAAGAGCAATGCTTTTTTTTTTTTTCTTTTTCAAATAAAACATAACATTGCATTAAAACAGTCAAAAAGACAGAGAAAATACAAAGTTAATTTGAGCCCAAAGGCTTACACCAAAGTACAAGCCCATAGAACCATAGGATAGATCGGACCAAAGAAGCCCACAAAAACTCCAAGATCTCATATATAATGGCATCGAGCATACACTACAGCCACCAAATGGAGCATGTGAGGCTCTGTAGGAATTAGCGAACTAGTCGTGTTTGAAACCATGATCTCACCACCATTTCTGAAGCATAAGCATAACTGTTACGAGCATCCTATCAATTATTTCGTAGGCTAAATTTGACTTCATCATAAGTTGCCATGGAGATATAAGAAGGGAAAAGAACAGCTAATAGGTAAAAGAGGGATTTTGACAAGAAAAAAAAGTTGCCAAATTTCGTTTTTGGTTCAAATAGGTTGTATTAAGTTTTACTTTGATCCTTATAATTTTAAGAGATAATTAGGCTTGTGTCCTTTAGAAAAACAGTTTTTAGATGTAGACCGGGGGTGTTTTAAAATTTATAAGAAAATCTTTTTAATTCATAATAAAATCCTTTAATTTATAAAAAAAAAAAATTTAATTCATAATAAAGTCTTTTTAATTTATAAGAAAATCATTTTAATTCATAATAAAGTCCTCCCCCGATTTGAAGGGTATTTCCCCTCTTAGGGTGTAGAGTAGGCTTTATAGATTTTGTAGATTTGAATTTTAGACTTCGTTTAAAATCCCGGAGTTAAAACTTAACATAAAACTATCAAAGAAGAAAAATAAAAGAACTAGATTAAAAACCCTAAATCACTACCGGTTTTAGTCTAAGAAAGACTCATAAAATTGACTGAACTCTAAATCTCCCTAATTTTAATTGTGCCAAATTTGTCCCTATAGTTTTCTAATAGTTAAAATTCAAATGCATAATTCATTAATTTAATAATAATAAAAAATAGTATATGACATGAACAATTCGAGGTATTTTAGATAAAGATAATAAAACTAAACCACTCAAAAGTCTAAATACTCTCACTCGTATGCTTCATGTCCTATTTTCGTCAAACAAAATTAACAAAATTATGCATGTAGGTACGGGTCATCGAATTACCACCATAAAAAAACTATAAAGAAAAAATTGCATAAATTTAAATTGTATGAACCAAAGTAAAATTAATCCAAATTACAAAAAACCAAAATATAATTTAATACAAAAAATAGTTATTCCATGACGATTTAAGTATCTTTAAGAACAATCCCATAGGCCATATGGCCCATAGTTTACGTTTAGTTTGGTTGAACAGGACACTGCATCTACACATTGACATTTCTGGAAATCCTGATGTGGCCACACATCGCGAAAAAAAAAAAAAAAAGACACCACCATCAATCACTATTAAAAAGTCCAAGGTTTCCCATTTGGGCATCGGTAGTCGACAAAATTTTGGTTTACAGGTTTAGGGCAAGTCAATCCTATCCACTTGAGTACCCAAGGTGACCCAAATATTGTTTTTTTGGCTTTTGGCCTTTGGGTGCGTGCATTCAATGTTCAAACAGTGGACCAATCCTCTACTGCGCGCTTCATTCTAAACCAAACCGCGTGAGAATCAATTGTCAGACCCACAACAATACAAGATAAGATCAATATCGAACATTCGAACTTATGTGAAGCTTTGACTCCAGTCAACGTTGACTGACTAGCTAGATATATATGTTCATATTTTGGTGGATTTAAGCTACCACGGTCATCATCATCAAGCGCGAGCAAATGACAACAAACCTTCTCCATCGACAGATCACATCTTACCACTAATGTTTTTACATGATATATCACTATCAGATTACATGTAGGGCTACTCTACACCGTCATTGAGTCAAACTGATGTACATGGAAGTTCTCTCACTTATCATATCACCAAAACTATCCAAAATGACCAATTCAATATATCGACTCTAGGTGTTTTCCCTATTCGCTAGTTGTCTTTGCATATAGATTAATTCAAACCTCTTTTTATTTTAATCAAATACTTTTAGTTTAGTTTTAATTCAAAAATTCGTCAAGTTGTTAGATTGTTGATTTAGTGCATAAAAAACTTATTTAAGGTATAAATAATTAATATTAAAAGACAATTTCATTTAACAAGGGAAATTTTTTTTCAAATAAACATTTAAATAAAATATCCATGTTCAATTTTTGGTTTTTTTTTTCTTTAAGATCCAAAATAAAAAATGGTCTCATATGTGGGCCACTTCCAAAAAATTAGTAATAGATTGGTCCAATTTAGTGAACGCGGGCACCGTTTTTGTTTTACAATATAATTACTGTTGGACAATAACAATCATTGCCACTATGGAATAGTGACTATAAAATATCGCATAAAAATGATACTTTTCTTCCATTATTTTCTTATATAAATATGTCAAAAATTTATAAATCAATAAGAAAGATAAAAATTCAAGTTTATAGAGTCACATCTATTATAATTTTAATAACAATGAATGTTACTATTTGTCACTGTAGAGTTACTGTCAAACAATAACTATGAGCCCATTACAAAAAAAAAAAAGAACTTTTCGAGCCCTCGATAAGCTAGGCTCGGCCCTATTTACTCAATGCCTCCCTTTTTCGGTCAATTTCAGTGCCTCCTTTTTAAACATGTGCTTATTTATTATTTTTTTGGACATTTTAACACTTCAAAATATTAGGTGTACATGTTGATTTAACATTGGAAGTATATAATTAGTTGTGATTACTCAGCAGTCACACATTTTGTAATTGTTCTACAATTTCATTTAGTTTATGAAAATATAATTTTTGTAAAGTAAAATTTTATTAAAATGCCAGTTGTACCGGGAAAAAAAAATATTAAAACGGAAAGTAATTTACAATGGGGGACCTCTTGTTAGGCCGGCCTAGAAATATATAATCTAGTCCCTACGGAGTAACTATATGTCATACGAACCCCCATTGTTAATAACCGATCATACTTTGGTCGCTGAGCTGTCCCTATTAATTGTAGAGACACTTAACAGAGTCAATCGAGTTTAAATGAGGACCGTTAATATTGGCTAAAGGGGTATATTCTAACACTGTGCGGAGTCGTCCAAATTATTGTATTACAACATGTATAACCAAGAAAATAAATGCTAATTAAATAATCTGCCATGGAATTAATTATCTTCCGTAAAAACATATTGAAGAGATACCTTGCTGAAATGATTGTGAGAGAACTTTTTTTTTTTTTTTTTATTACCGGAGAGAAGAAGGGTTCGAACTCGAGTGTGTAAGGGGAAGATTTTATCTTCGGCCAAGCCAACTCCAAATCACCAAGAGAACTTGATGTGTGTATTTCATAAGCAATGGAGTCTGGAGAGATCGAGTGGCCTTTAGCTTGTAACGCGTCAACTTCGGTAGTGAGATTTTTGTATGTGATGTTGACGAGCACATAGTAGACCTTCTTGAGCCTTGTATTTCATGTGATGTTGATCCTCAATTAAAGATATGGTACCTCTACACTCAGTAATATATTGACTTGTAGATACCAATTAGAAAACATCCTGTTTTTGGTTATTAAGAAACGTGCTGACTTGTAGATACCAATTACAAATGATGCGATGGCGTGTTGGAGGACTTAGAGGAATTTTTTGCTTAAAAATAGATTGATTGTTTTGAGTTCATATTTAATTTGCCAGCATGTAATGAAATTGAAAACTGGTTCCGATATATGCAACGATTTGTGCTTCAATTTATCCTACAACGGATCCTATTCCTATGTGCAAAGTCTGTATCATATAGGACGGATCCAATCATCCAAACATCTTGTCACTATTATACATAAAGTAGATGCTTATTCATTTTATATCAAATTGAGAATTTTTTTTTAAAAGTTACTCTTTTTTCTTTTGTTTTTGGTAAAAAAAAGAAAAAAAGAAATCAGTTTTAATATATATTTTAGTAATTACTAGTCATCAGTCTCATTTAAGTCACGCGTTCACATATAATGTCGAGCGTTTTATAATGTAAAATTTTACAACACCGAGTACTTGACATTGATTTTTCGACGTTTAAATTATAATTTAATTTTGAGATTTTGAATAGAATTAAATTCTAATATAACACTTTTATCAAGTATATTATATATTCTAAATAAAGTGAACCCATCAAGATATATCCTTAAAACATGACGGAAAAAACAGCACCAAACACTATTTGCAAAACTCACCTGTTTTAAAAAATTATTGCCCAAGTGATCGGTAACACGTTCGCATGTTTACATTGATCGAATATGTACCGGTGATATGATGATATCCATATGTTTAAGAAATGTTTTAGTTTGACTGAAAATCTATGTCCACCGAAAAGGTAAAAAAACAAAAAGTACAGACTGAGAATCTAATGCCAATGGTATACGGCTTTTGATGTCGGCCCCCAAACTCCCAAAACCGACTAAGCATTGGAAAGCGTCATATCTGATATAGTTTTCACTCGTACGTTCAGACGTACGACTTACCCCCACCTCCTTTGACTCTTACATTACATTTGGAATTTTTGCGAACCATTACTCTATTAATTTATTTTTAATATGTCAATATTATTACATTATATTATATGCATTGGATTTGGTTGAAGGTGGTGACCAATTAACACGTACGTACCGACCTCATTTCTCTTATGGCGGCGTTTAATTTAATCCCATATATATAAATACAGCTCCCTAGTCCCTCCTCCCTAGGTAGCTGATTCAATTTCATATTTAGGTTCAAAGGAATTAAAGCTTAATTGGTGGTGGGTCTCCAACGTCGTCGTACTAGTAATTTCCTTGACCAGAATTGGTACGCACGTGTGTGTATTTAAGGACGTGCGGGATTTTATATATGTGTGGGGGCGCTAAATTAAGTAAAGGTGGCGAATTCCAGAGACAAAGAAGAATCTGCTGCAGCGCGGCAACAACAACAGCACCGCAGGGGTGGTGGTAGTGGAATATCATCGTGGTTGCCGTCAATGCTGCTGTTGCGGTTGGATAGGGAGAGAGAGATGTCCGCCATGGTTTCGGCTTTGACGCATGTGGTCACTGGGGAATATGATCATCATCATCATCATCATCACCATCACCATCATGAAGAATCTGATCATCATCTTGATGATCATGAACATGATATTAGTATTTTCAAAATTTCTTCATCGAACATAATAACAACGTCTAGCTCAGAATCAGATCATTCATGGGGTAGTGGTACTACTAGTACTACTACTAGTACCGTTGGAAATAAGAGAGGTCGACAAGAAAAAGGAGGTGCTACAACTACAGAGTCGGTTACCAGGCTTTGTGCGGCGTTCGGTGAATTCCCACAGCAGGGTTCATCTTCTGTTATTGGAGGTACGTAATTGCTGACTCGGTACAAAGAATCTAGTACTTCTGATTCATGATTGAAATAGAATCGTATACGCTTCAATTTCTTCGAATTTGTGGAGATCGAAAAGTAGTACTATTAAAAGTTAAAACTAGCTAGCTAATGGTTAGTTGGTTAGATGAAGTTAACAAGTTGAGTACGTAGCCCAAAATAAATAAAATTAAAAGCTGGGTTACGTTTCATATATATATATATATATATCCTTGTTAATTAATTTGTTGGCAACAACGATCTTCAGGAGGCTCAAGCACAATGACAAACAGCAGACCAGATATACAAACAGAATATGAATACAGAGCAGTGGTAGTACCCCAAATAGCAGCAGAAGCATCAGTAAGGAGAAAATACAGAGGAGTGAGACAAAGGCCATGGGGCAAATGGGCAGCTGAGATAAGAGACCCCTTCAAGGCTGCCCGAGTTTGGTTGGGCACATTTGAAACAGCAGAAGCAGCTGCCCAAGCCTACGACGAAGCTGCCCTTCGTTTCCGAGGTAACAAGGCCAAACTAAACTTCCCCGAAAACGTCAGACTCCGATCGTCATCGACTCCGACCCAAATGACCATTTCGGATCCTCCAACTCATCATCACTCTCCTATTCATTTTTCACCACTCCACCATTTGCAACGCTCTCCCATGAGTCTTTATGACCAGATGCTTTTGTCGTCTTCTTCTTCTTCTTCTTCTTCATTTGCTACCTCCTCTGCTTCTTCTCCGTCATCGCTTCAGATCAGACCATCAACGGCTCAGATTCCTGCTGCAGCTGATTTTCCACTACTGCAGCAATGCTCCACCTCTGCTCATCATTATAGTGCTCCTAATTCCTCAAGATGATGGTGATGATGATGTTTTATCTCTCTGTTTCTGTTACTTTTACAAACCATAATTTTTTTTATTTTTCCATTAATCATGATATTGTTATTCAGCTTTTTTATTATACTTCTTGTGGTTAGTTTTATCTTATTATTGGTACTCATCATACATACAATGATACAAGTTATATTATGTTAATTTCTCTTTGACAAATTACTCAGAAAGTAAAAGTCAGCACTTATAATTAGGTTGACTTTCTTTTTTAATCACATGAAAAATTAGACTCAGCTTAGTAGGAATGTAGGATGCATATTTTGTCCACAAAAAAAAAATCCAGAATTTTGACCAACATATGGCACTTTGACTTTGTGGGCAAAGTTATAAGAATGAGTCCAATCAGGAGAGAAAAGGGGAGTGAATAAAGAAAAATGTTAAGTTCATGTTTGGTTCGTACTTCGTAGAATGATCGAGTTCTATGAAAATGACATTGTTTGTACTTTATTTTCCACTCATGTGATGTGTCGTCTAATGAAGGTGTGTACCCTAAAATCAATCATTTAATTATGATTGAGTTGGGGTTTATCATTTTACGCGAATCATTATTACTGATATAATGAATGGGCCAACGTATGAATACAGTCCATGGATGAATATAAGTGGAGGTGATCTAAAGTGTTAGATGTTTCTAGACCGTCATCACTCCCAAATTTAGTTCCTAAACGGTTTGGGTCAAGAGGATTGTCAATTAGACATTGACAAATCCATACAAAAGGCTAACACATTCTATATTTCAATGATAAAACTAGCTAGTACGTACTCAGACATGTGACACCATATTTCATATTTGTATAATGTTTGATAGCTACACTTTGATGGTGCGCTATGAGGACACTCTCTAACCATAAAAAAATCGTTGCACAAAGTAGTAGCACTAAAGGAGCTTCTAATTATCTCATTGAATCACATACGAGAAGTTTAGACATATGGTCGCATTGAGGTTTTGGCATAGAATAAATTCATAGCCTAATAATGTGACTCATACATAAACAAATAGAAGGATGATCATATTTCATCTTAAGTTGCAATGGAATTAAAAAATGCATTCCAAAACTATTCTCTCACATTCTTTGATATGCTCACACAAGAAACGTGCAAATAATTATTTTGGAGTGCAAAAAACAGCTTCCAAGATAAAATTAAGGAATAAAATTTTGGATTTTGATGAAAATTTCGACATAAATTAGACGGAAATGATAAAAATTACTATTAAAATACAACAATTTTGAATAAAATTTTACCATATATTTATTTAACATATTATTTACTATATTGAAGAAACCAAATTATATAGTAAGTTTTATGTGATATAAGATAAATATAATGCGGGCTGAAGACAAATACTGTTAAATAAAATTAGTATAATGAATAAATGAAATTAATATATTATTTATACTCTATAATCTATACACTAAATCCTAATACTAAAGCCTATATACCCTAATATTTTTTATACTTTATAATCTATATACTAAACCTTATATACTTTATAATCTAAATTCTATATTGTTTAAGATATCGTATAAGATATTAGGGTTTAGGCACTTTAAGGTATTTTTAATTATTTTTTATATAAAAATGTATTAGAGTTTAATAGTTTAGAGTTTAAAAACAAGTAAACGAAATCCCAAAACGATCAAACGAAACTCCAAATCATTTTTTTTTCTTTCAAATTGCCCAAAAGTCTCAAACCCCGATCAAAAAAAAACTTTTTTTTTTTTTCTTCCTTTCTTTTTCTTTCTCGATGGCTCTCATTTTCTCTATTTCTCCTTTTCTTTCCTTCCTCTCCTTTCTTCTTCTCCTTCCTCTCTCTCTCTCTTCCTCTCTCTCTCTCTCTCTCTCTCTCTCTCTCTCTCTCTCTCTCTCTCTCTCTCTCTCTCTCTCTCTCTCTTATTTCTCTATCTTTCTCTCTCTGCATCTCCATCACCAGCCAACCCTCACCCTCACCTCTTTCTCCCTCATCTCCCTCCTGTCGCCACTCCTTGCCGCCGAAACCTACCTAAAACCAATTGCTTCCAGCCTTTCATCTCCCCCATGCCGCCCCCTACTGCCGCCTTCTCTTTCTCTCTCGATCTCACCCGCCGAAAATTTTGCCAAAATTTCAAGGATTTCGCCGAAATTTCGATAATTTTGACAAAATTATCACGAAAAATTGACGATTATGTGCTTTGATTTCGACCCCCTTAGATCAAAATTTCACCAAAAATTTCAAATTGAAACCCTTGGATAAAACTATGTTTAAATAAGATTTAATTATGAAAAAAGAATTTTAAATGCACAATAAGAATGAACGAGGCTAAATGCTGTTATAGAAAGTTATGCTTAACCAACAAAGATTGGGAATCCATGTTTTACTTTCTGTGTTGTTTTTTTTGGGACTCTGATTCTGAATCCATGTTGTTCGTGCTTGTTAGCGATTAAGCAAAAGCACAGAAAACTAAATAAAATAATTATATCAGAACCAAAAAAAAAACCAACTATGCCGCCAATAAGCTAACCTTTTCAAGTACTTCACAATTACCTAGAAAACAATGGTACAAGCATTATGAATTTATGATTATGAGCATAGCTGTATAGAAGATAGTAAGCCAAACCTCCAATGAAATTATAAACATTGTCCGTAAAATTATATTTTCAATTTTTTTCCATATATATATATGTACAAAATGGATGACAAAACGACCACTCAAACCAAATTCTGTACATATGTTCAAAAAGGCTGCAGAAGCATAATTGGACTACATGTGAGACTTACTACCTTGCCCAAGTAGCAAGTTTTTCATCTCCCTGTAACCCTGGAGCTCTTCTAATGCATCAGCTGTAGTTTTTGATGTTATGAGCCCTGAAGAAATGACACTTGAGGAATCAGCACGCTGAACTGATGCCTGACCCCCAGAACCAGAAGACTGATTAGGCTCTTGGACACTGTTGCTGCAGGTTTCAGGCCTGGACAAATTTACTGAATTTGAGATATCTTGGCGGAGAGGTGGGGCTTTTCTTAGCATCCGTACGAGCGCACCAACAGCAGCATCTTGGGATTTTTTGATTGGAAACAGTCCTCCAGGCTCATGTGGCTCGCATTGAGATACTTTCTGATCAAAAGATTCAGGTCTGAGAGGCAGCACAAAGGTCACTTCACATTAGGAGATGGAATTTACAGATTGGAAAGCCACGTACAAATGCATTTCACAGGTAATCAAGAGAATCATGGATTAAGACTCACATCGAACTTTATGACCACGAAGACACCAGATGCAAATAACACAATGACAGAGGCCTTATATCAGCAAAAATCACCTCAAAAATGGTTTAATATGAATGAGAACTTCGATGCTTGAGATGGACTTCTTTAATAATGCTCGATATCATTATCAAGTGAAGACTATAAAAAAGATGACTCTTAGTAGCCCCATGCAAACATTATCAAGCTATCAATTCATATATGGCATTTATCACCATAGCAGACAAAGGATGAATACATAACATGGAGTCATTTCTCTACCGATAATCCTTAATCCATTGCTTCTCTCCTTTAGAAAATTATTCGGCAGACTCATACTATATTGACCGCTTGGCAGGATATACCCAAAGATCAGGTTTATGTGATGCAAAAGAGCCCCACATCCATTGATAGAAATCATGAAATCCAGGACTTCTGGAGAACTTCCTCAATTCTTCTTTCAAGCTAGCTAAATTAATGGTACATAATTTCTCCGTATGGTACTAGTAATCTTTTCCTATCATGTAGCATTTTGACCATAATTCACAACCATCACATCAGGAAACTTATCTAGATGCATATCATAAAAGAAGAAAACCAGATCAAGGTGTTACCTTATTTTCCATCTCTCTTCTTGATAAAATACATACCTATTGAAACATTGTTTAACAAAGAACAATCTCACAACTGCTAATAATTAGATTCCCATAATTTCCAAAGTATAAAAGTTATGTAAAAATATCCTGCCATTAATTCACACTGATGTCTAGCAAGGCCATACGTATTTTCTCACAGAATAATAAAGACCCCTCATGAATCACCATTAACAAACTCCTAGCCAATTTTTTTTTTTTTTAAAAGAAACCTCCTCACCAATTCTGTCTCTAGATTCATCATCACATATTTGTAACTATCATAATTCAAACAACCACAGGCCAAACTAGGTCCAAACACACTTGTGGCAAGATATTTCACACTGACGAATCATTTCCCATCCCAGCTGTGCCACAATTTGCATGAATTGGTCAGAATAATTGCAATTATCTGGTCTGTTATTAACCTACCAAGGGTCCTGGTCAAGCTATCCACATCTGTATTTGAATACTTTCCATTTCATAACTAAGATTTCCTGTTTGTCATGTCTCAATTCACAAAGCCTCACATTTAGAAATCAATTTCCTTGCCATATGTGATGTGACGGTTGGAAAGGGTAATAGTAAAAAAAAAAAAAAAATAGATATATGTCCATCAAATATTTCATTCATTTTGCTATAGTTTTTGCCCTTCTCTTTTAGTCAAACTTCTACTTGTTCCCACCAGGAAACGTCCTGTCAATCTAACAGCCTCTCAACCTCTCATTTACTGGAAGCTTCCCCATCACTAGAAATCCATTATCCAATGCATTCATTGGCCTCAACCAACTAATATGCTTGGACATGTGAAAAACATTGATTTGGTCATAAGCACAGCATCAATACAAAAAATACAAACAGAGGATCTCATTTCAAGTAAATATATTTGCTTAACACATTCACTACACATTAGATATGCAGGTATTAGAGTAATTCCTAAAAGTAGTTTTTAAAGTCCCAGAAAGTTGGACTATTTATGGAACTAACCTCTAAAAACAAATAATTACTGTCATAAACATTATTGATGTATAATGAAAACAAACTAGAATAAGTTTGGAGCAATGGAGCCTAAATAAATTCCAGAAATTTTAAGAGCCAACTTCCCCAAAACCACATCAATTCATAAGGAAATTACTTCGGCTAGTCAATTAAGAACAGACAACTAGCTGGACTTGATCAAAGTTTATCAGAACTCAGAGTGAAGAGGGACAGGTGGGACTAAAACCTAAACAGAACATTTGAATTTTGGATGAAGCAGTCTACTGAAAAAGGGAAGGAAAATTCTGCATACATCACAATATCACATCCTTCCCCAACAAATTAATATTTCAAAAAGTTAATCATGCATCAATCAGTATCACTCAATAGTAAATGTGTATTCAATTACACAGAAATAGAATCAAAGGAATTTCAATAACATTTTTAATTAGACATGCCGCCACAGTGGGATATTATGATCATCCTATATACATATGTGCATACATATATCTACAAATATATTATTATAGATATATATTTAGAGAGAGAGAGAGAGAGAGAGACCAACCCTTTTCAGTTGGTTTAACATACACTTTGACTTTCAATTTCATATTTATACTATATATACCAGCTGAAAAAAAAAAAAAAAAAATTAAACTATAAGACCATGCACTTTATACAAGAAACTTATTCTGAGCTTTCCAGTAGTATCAGTTACCTTGGTTGTATATGATACTATAAATCTATGGGATGAACCTGCCTTCTTAAAGAGCATGGTAAGAGTACAACTTCAAGTCTTCAACCTCCCACCATCCCCATTCAATATTTAAGTTTAAACCGAACATTGGACTATATTCTTCTTACTTTCAGGCAAAAATACAGACCATTTTATATGCAACTAATTGAAAGTAAAATCTAAAAACAACAGTTCAATTAAGCTAACTCTACTTAATTTCAAGCCTACAATGATCATTCCATTTTCGGAAGTGGCAGTTTTCTGGTGCTGACCTCAATCATGGGAGGGCATGGCAATAATTCTGACAACATAGTGAAGGTCAGCGTTATTCGGTGGTTTCTAAATGTTTCTATATTTCACTCATTTTGAGCAAGAACGCAAAAGTGTTATAGTTTTCATTGAATCTACATTCAATCTATGGAAAGCAGGATTCTTATTAATATGGGATTTCTAATAATCCTCTGCCCAAAATAGGGTGCTAATTTTCGGCCAATTGAAATTGCAAACAGAGTCAAGTTCTAGACAGCTAAACCTTACAAGGTTCAGTATACAACTAGCTAACAAAAAATCATGCTTTTTACTCCATAGAAAACATTTCTACTACATAAGCTAATATCAGACCCCGTGGATGAAAAAGGAGGAAAGGAGAATAAAGCACAACAGCCAATGATGCAGGAGCATCAGCTAGGGTTTCTAGAATTTAGCAAAATTTAGTAGCTTTCCAATTTTCAGTTCCTAGCTTGATTAGGAGTCTAGTTTCTTGGTTATTAGATGGATTTACCTTTATGCTTTCCTAGTTAACTAAGTTTTATGTTTTCCTAGTAAGTTTAGGTTTATGCTTTCCTAGTCATCTTAGGTTTATGTTTCCCTATATAAGCTAAAGGCTTAAGCTGTAATAGACAGTTTTATGCATTATATTTTTCTGATAATTCAGATTTGACAGTTTCTTTTGGGCTCCTAAACCCTAGAACTCATCTATCTACGTTCCGTCTTTGATTTCATAGCTTAAATCTCTATTTTCTCTACTGTTTGTTGCTTGAAGATCAGTCTATTCTAGATTTTTGCCCTAGTATAGCAGCAAGACAGCAGCCTTTGCTCCTGTCCTGCATCAGCCAAGGGGGGCCTCCTGCATTTAGCAAGCATATCTTATTTATTGCAAATAGGTCCCAAACCACTTCAAGCCTTCAAGGACTTCCAATCAAATGGGCACCCATGCATCTACCAGGCATGGTGGAGCACATTATGATAGTGTGTCAACCTTGAGTCACTTGTCTATTAAGTGCATAACCTACTAAGAGACAGAAAATAAATAAATTATCTGTAGCATGTTTCCTTCTTAATTCTGACTAACGAATCTCACAAAACTTTTATGAGCTATGACCACTGCGTGGAGCAAGCATGTTGACAGAGTGCAGCTACCATGCCTTGCTCCTTTATAGTTTTGACATAATCAATTCTTTGGCTTACAACTCATGTAAAAACATACAACAATCAAAAGTAACCGCACAGAGACACTAATGAGTATAACAAAGCAAGTGGAACAGCTTATGTAAAATACTTGCAAAAACAGAAGTAATTCGAATGTGCTATATTTACTTGATAAATTTTGCATCTTACCTGCTACCTGGATCTGTCCCATCATCATAATCCACATCAAATGGGCAAGGAAACTCAGAATCATCAAAATCATCGGGGAAAGACCTACTTGAGCTTCTGGAAAAGGATATCTGCGGTGAGCTGATGGATGATATTTTCACCCCAGAATATTGTCTAGTCTCCTCTTTCCCAAGAGAGAACAACTACAGTTCAAGAAAAAATACTAAACAAAGCAAACAAAATTCAAAGGAAAAGTTCACTAAGATGACATGTACCATACCTTCTCAACTGCAGTGCCAGCCTGGATAAAATCCGTAGTTTTATCAGTCTTAAAAGTAGCAAATCTTCTACCTTTAAGGGGAAGAGATGGAGGCAAATTTAGCTTGTTGGACAATCCAGGGGAATTAGCAAGTTCATCCGTCGGTACGCTGAATGGTCCACTCTCTGATTGTAAAAGAGGCTTTGAAAGATGACTCGCAGGAATAAAGATTGGCAATGATGGAGAGGCAGAGGGGGATGGTGAGGGAGAAACAGCAGGTGAAGGACAATACTCATCAAATCTTGTATCCTTCTTATGGACAGGAGATGTTTCAGGTGGATGAGGTGGCAAGTGACGAGAACTTGGGTTAGAAATTGAAGCATGTAGTTCTGAGTGTGTAGGTGACGGTGAGAAAGAAACTGAAGGTGGTGAAGCTCTATAATGGTCATAACTCCAACTACGCCGAATTGAGAATGGCGAGGACGATGGGATCGCATGTGATGCTGATCCTGCCACAGGAAGTGATGGGAACCTTCTAAGCGGGTCTGTCAATGGGCTCCCAACATAGTCTGGTATAACTTGTGGAGACATAGGAGTTGATGGTTCAGAGCTTACATCTGAAAGTGATGAACAATACAATACGGAAAGGCAAAGCCTACCACAAACCGTATCCACAGGGGTGAACCCAAACCTCTGCATCTCAGCCTCTTCTCTACGAGTGAAGGGCTCAGAAAAAGAGGCTACCCGGTGAGCAAGAGTAAATGGCCGAATTTGACCAGACGAATTGAGGTCACGATAAATTTTGTAAGCAGGTAAAAGCCTAACAGTGGCATACAAAGACCTCAAAAGTAATATTGATTTCTTATACAATGTTTGCAAAGTACTACTGCTCGACCTCCTGCTCCCTGACTTTTTATCTCTAATCTTTCGACTCTCATACTGCACTACCCATCTCTCTATAATCTTTTCACTCATTGCCTCACACCCAAATTCTTCCTGCTCATAATTCCAACAAAATGGATACCGCTCTTTCAATGACAAGTTCCTAACAAGATCCCTTTTAGGTGAAAAATTCACTGGGTCAAAATCAATTGGTCTCTGGACCAAGATCACATCAACCACCATAGGTTCAAGATGGCCCTGGTGCCAGAGATCAAGATTCTCCAGCGCAGCAGGACATTCCTTTAGAGCTAAATTAAACCACTTATCCCTAGGCCTCACACTTGATGAGGATGATGAGGATGACGATGGTGATGATAAAGCTTGTTCACCGCTATAATTACGCGAGGACATATATGGAGTCCTCGCTTCAAGAATTATGTGGAGACTTTTGGCATAGAATTCAGTGATTATTTGTTCCATTATTGCTGCTTCAGAGTGAGTATTACCATGAGAAGATGCCATAATCTCAAAATTTATATAATTGGCACGTACCCTTTTAAGAAACAATTCAACTGGAACTACCCGACTCCACTCTTAAAGCATTTTAACTGCAAAACATCCAAAGCAGAGAGTTCAAAGGTCTTCCAAAGAGAATAACCATAAGTTAATAATCTGAAAACAAGTTGAGAAAATTATAGTACGGTAAATTGACTAGACTATAGATACAAATGATGCAGAATTGATGGAAATCCCGGTTGAATCAGAGTTCGACAAAAAGAGATGATGTTGGTACAATGATCGAAATCCAAACAGATTAACATGGAATATCATAAATGATTCAAATATTCAAAGGAAACTATGAAAAATAAAATACAAAATTAAAGAAAGACCAGGCAAAGACGCAGAGTTTGAACCCAAAATTAAAAAAATAAAATAAACTATAATAAGCCAGGCAAAGACGCAGTGTGTTCCAACTCCTTGTTCAGCAAGAAACACGCTTGGTCGGTTTTACTTTCTGAGTATTTTTTTTCTTTTTTCCATTTACATTTGGAAGTTAATATTTCCGCCAAATTGAAGAAACCCTAAGGAGGAGGTAATGTTGAAAAGCAAAACCCAGAATATAAATATCATCAAAGAGAGAGATAGAGAGAGTAATAGCTGACTCACCAATTAGCGAGAGAGGAAGCCAGGAGGGAGAGGAGAGACAGAGTTACACCAGTGTATTGTAGACTTGTAGTTGTAGTCTTGTAGGGAACGCTTCTTTTATTTTCTCTTTTTTTATTTATAAAAGTTTTGAGTTTTGGGGTCTTATCTGCTTGCACAAATTCTAAAGGTTGCTTTTTCATCAAAGGCAAAGTCAGTGGGGCCAGTGGGGCCAGTGGGCTGGAGCTCCAAAATTCCGGCCTGATTTTGCCAGGTCATCGCTAAAGGACATAAGAATTCGGGTGGGTTATGGCCCATGGGTCTACAAATGTGGTGAGATGTGATCATTGTGTGTGGGCTACGGGAGGTCTGTTTCTGTTATGGACCTGACTCGATCAATTCAAGGGGTGACCACCAACAAGTAACAAAGGCCTTCACGGCCACAAAGTCATCTTTGGCTCTAATTTTTTTTTTTGTGGGCTCAACTGTTTGGTTCTATTTGCTATTTTCATTTTTAAATATGAGAGGAGAGATTCAAACTTAGAATGTGATTTTCCGAATTTTACTCTTAGCAACTCCTTTCGAATTAAAATGTTGTCTAATTAAATCACGAATTACAAATGAATAGAAAAACTCTATTGTTATTTCGCAAGACAATTCACATCAATGTAATGAAAGTAAAGGTCCTTCGACAATGGCAAAACACCTCGAATAGTCAACCCGTTTTTCAAGCGAAGTCTCACGAAATCTTCCATCTTTGCCTTCAATTACATCTGAAAATGACTTGCAACCTTATTATGACCGTCCTTGATGAGGCACCCGAAGAGTCACCTAGAGAATCCAAAACTGATCACCAATTTATAATAATTCTAGCATTACAAAAGACACATCAAGGAGGGAGATTAAAAAACCTACCAGATTCCAAGACTAATGAAGTTAATAGCAATGGAAACCTGTTAGTTGGGCTTGGCTTAGGAACTAGATGTTAGCAGTCTTTAATTTTCATTTAATGTTTTATTTCTCCTCTCTTCTTTATGTTTGGTTGTACGTGAAACTTTAAGGTATTCCATTTTTAATAAAAGTCTAAACTATTGATTTTGCTGTGAAGCTCTCTTTGGCTTGCATCTTGTTCTTTTTCTTTTTTTTTTTTCCATTCCATTATTCTTCACAGTTCAGCATCAAGTGGTATTAGAGCAGGCTCTTGGGTCTCGTTTCCTTCAGCCCATTGGTGCGAGGTCTCTGTGGTGGTGGACATGGTAACCATGCGCGTGACACGTGTAGCAATTAACGGAGCGTCTAGAACATCTCGAAACACGTTAAGACGACAGTTTCACCTTTTCTGACAATGTCAACTCCTTTCACTTTGGTGCTCTGCTTGAAGGGCCAAGTGTAGGGGCTCGATTTGAGTGTGCTTGTCATGATCATCCTCATGACAGACTTAGCGATATCAACATGAAAGTGGGTATTCCAAAATTCGAAGGGAATATTAAGTTTAATGAGTTTTTTGACTATTAGAGGATTTTAAATATAACAAGGTGTCATATCACCATAAATTTAAAATAGTGGCCATCAAACTAAACAAATATGCATCAGCTTGGTGGAAACAGGTAAATGTGTGAAGAGAGAAATCGAGAAAGACACGAATAAAAACATGAAACAAAATGAAGGAATTGAGAAAAAAAATTTGTGCTTGAGAATTATCTGCAAGAATGGTATTTGAATATATATAATTTTCAGAAAGAAGACAAATCACTAAATGATTCCACTAAAGAGTTTGATTTACTCATAGTTCGATGTGGTATAGATGAGCTTGAGGAGAAAACTATTGCCTATTACCTAGGGGGTTTACGAAGGGAAATCCATAATGTCGTCACCTTGCAGCCTTATTGGTCGTATGATGATGTTTACTAGCAGCAATCAAGGTAGAAAGGCAACTGAAACAGAGGAATAATCAAACATCTCTTGGATTTGGTAGTCCTAATTCCACAAGAAGGGAACAATCTTTTGAGTTGGTTTTAATGGAAGAAAAGTTCAACCCCAACACTTCTGATAAAAAGACTAGCAATAGAACCAATAGGGGTTCAAGTTCTGCATGACTAAACACCTCAATGTTTGGTCAAATGCTACAAATGTTCAGGTATTGTGCATGTACAAGCAGATTTCCCTAATATGAATTTCATCAATCTAGTTGAGGAGGCTTTGTTTTTGTGAGATTATAAAATAGATGATTCAAGTCTTATCTATGATGAATACAGAGAAGATAATGAAGAAATTACATGGAGTGATCATGAGGATTGTTGTTCGACAAAGCATGAACAAGAGATCAATGGTCGACAAGCTCAAGTTACAAACTGAGAAGCACCCATCATCCTTTAAACTTGCCTGGTTCAAGAAGGGAAATGAGGTAAATGTTGATAAACACTGTCTAATATCATTTTTTATTAGCAAATCCTACCAAGATGAAGTATTGTCCAATGTAATGCCTATAGATGCTTGTCATCTCTTATTAGGGAGGTATTGGTAATACGATAGGAAATCACTCCATGATGCGTGGATACAAGAACAAATACACTTTTGTGAAAGATGAGGGGGAGATAATCTTGGGGCCTCAAGATATGAGACTATTGTTAGTAATAAAAAGAAAAAACGCACCATATATATCTTTCTATGTCAAAAATTTATTTTGTGATTTTCTCCTCAATCGCACGTCCTCCTCCTTCTCTCTCTCTCTCTCTCTCTCTCTCTCTCTCTCTCTCTCTCTCCTATCACTCTTCAGACAGAACTCCATCATCTGGTAATGGGTCCCAAATTCATCGTATCTCTCCCCTCTTCCTTTCCACGGTGATCATCGACCTCTAATCTTACCCATAAAAGCGAATCAAAGTAAGAGACTTTAAGACTTCTCCGTCGGCTATCTAAGTATTTCGACGAAGTTTAGATCGATGTGAAGCCAACAGTAGCTCTACTGTTGATCTCAGATTCCGGTAGAGTCGTGACCACTCATCACCCCCAATAGCTTCGTCTCATCGTGTTGGACACCATGGTGTGGCTCTCCCGAGAAGATAGCCGTAGATGGTGGATTGACAAGTTGAAGCCGCTGGCCTTCCTGGTCGTTTTTCAGCAATTTTGATGGCAACTCAGCCCGATTTTGGTATATTTGTACTCACTTTGTTGCAGACCTTGTATTTGTTAGGATTGGTTAGTACAAAATGGAAATCACAAACACAAACCAATCAAGGGAATAAACAAGAAAATAGAGACACCAAAAATTTAGTGTGATTCAGCAATGTGCCTACGTTCACAGGACAGCAGTAACAAATATCTCCACTATAAATAATGGGTACAACAATTAGAGAATACAAGAGGAATTCCAAATTCTCTTAGCCACACACGTATTAAGGTAAAGACACAAAGAGCACTCTCTATTTCTCAATCTCTCACTCTTATTGTATGAGTGGTATATTATATCATAACTGAATCCTTATCCAAAGAGATGACTTCACGTCTTTATAATTACAGGTGTAAGGCTCTAGAAACAGAGCATTAAAACCAACTCTACCGCCATGCAAATAAGGAAGCAAGTGGAAGGCTAAAAGCCTTGTTAATAGCCCAATGTACTGACAGAGTGATATTGATCATTACACACACTCCACCTAGGGAATAACCCACCTTGTATCCTTCTTTTATCAATTAATACAAGACATACATTAATTGGAATCCCAAAAGGCATGGGCTGGAAAGCACGCCCAACAATCTCCCATCCCAGACCATGAGGAAGGAAAAACCAATCATGACTTCGAATTAATTGAAACGCATCCCAACAATCTTGATGCAAAACTCTTGCTTATGTTTAGGTACAACTTTTGTGAGCATGTCGGATGGATTCTTATCGGAGTGGATCTTCTTTAATTGTAGCAACTTGTTCTTAATTGATTCTCTCATCCAGTGATAGCGAATCTCAATGTGTTTGGTGCAAGGATGAAATGTGTCATTCTTGCTCAAATCAAGAGCACTTTGACTATCACAGTGAATCACATAGTCATCTTGCTTCAACCCCAATTCTTGAAGAAACCTCTTTAACCACAACATCTCTTTACTAGCCTCAGTAGCAGCAATATACTTTGCTTCTGTTGTGGAAAGAGCTACACACTTTTGTAATTTAGATTGCCATGACACAGCTCCCCCTACAAAAGTAAACAAGTACCCAGAAGTGGACTTTCTACCATCGAGATCACCTCCCATATCAACATACGTAAACCCCTCCAAGATTAGTTTAGAACCACCAATGCACAAACACACTTTAGAAGTGCCTTTCAAATATTTGAGTATCCATTTAACTGCTTCCCAATGCCCTTTTCCTGGATTAGAGAGAAATCTGCTCACCATACCAACCGCATGAGCTATATTCGGTCTTGTGCACACCACTGCATACATAAGACTTCCCACTACTGAAGAATACAGTGTAAAGGCTATTTTCTTTTTTTCTGCTTCCATCTTTGGGCATGACTTCTTGCTGAGCTTGAAATGACTAGCCAGAGGAGAGTTTACAGACTTAGCTCTTTTCATGTTGAACCTTTCAAGCACTCGTTCAATGTAACTTTCTTGTGACAACCATAGCTTCTTAGCTTTTCTATCACGAACAATCTGCATGCCCAAAATCTGCTTAGCTGGCCCTAAGTCCTTCATGTCAAAGGACTTGAATAAATCTTCTTTCAACCTACAAATCATGGTGGCATCTTGACCGACAATCAACATATCGTCAACATAGAGTAACAAAATAATAAAATTACTACCAGGGAAGTGCCAAATGTAAACACATGAATCGGCATTAGTCCTCTTGTATCCATGACCCACTATGAATGAGTCGAACTTCTTGTTCCACTGCCTTGGTGCTTGCTTAAGCTATATAAGCTTTTTTTCAGCTTGCAAACCATGTGCTCCTTCCCTTTGATTTTAAAACCCTCTGGTTGTTCCATGAAAATCTCTTCCTCTAAGTCACCATGCAAAAATGCAGTTTTCACATCTAATTGCTCCAACTCAAGATCCATACTTGCTACCATACACAATATAACAGGAATAGAGGTCATTTTCACAACTGGTGAAAAAATCTCATCGAAGTCTATGCCTTTCTTCTGCCCAAAACCTTTGACCACTAAGCAAGCCCTGTACTTTGTTAACTTCTCATTGTCATCTATCTTCAACTTGTACACCCAATTATTCTTGAGTGCTTTTCTGTCTTTTGGATACACCACCAACTCATAAGTATCATTCTTTAATAGAGAACCCATCTATGACTCCATGGCCTTCATCCATTTATCACTGTCTTTAAGAGACTTGGCTTCTTCAAAGTTCTCAGGCTCTCCATCACTAGTCAGCAAAATATATTCTGATGAGGGATACTTGGAAGATGTCTTACACTCTCTAGTGGATCTTCTAGGTTCAGGTCTTGAACTTTCATGTTGAGTTGGCAACTCCCCTTGATCAAATTCCTCCTGATTTTGCTCCCCCTGATTGGTAATTTATAGAGGCATCTCATCATCACTCTCTTCGGTTACCTCTTCAGCTTCATCATCTTGTTCTTCTACATTCGTAGTAGCATGTTGTGATGCATCTGGGGTCAAGTTAACAACGCTTTTGATTGGGCTTCTTCGTTGTCCTTCATTGTCAAATATCTTATCTTCATGAAAAATTACATCTTTGCTCCTTATGAATTTCTTCTGCTTTGGGTCCCACAGCCGATAGCCAAATTCTTCATTTCTATAGCCAAGGAAGATGCATGGAGTTGACCTATCATCTAACTTTGTTCTCTGTTCTTTGGGTACATGTGCAAACGCCTTACAACCAAACACCTTTAGATGAGAGTAGGAAACATCTTTCCTTGTCCAAGCTTTCTCTGGAACTTTAAGACCCAAAGGTGCTGATGTAGATCTGTTGATAAGATAGCAGGCGGTCCTCACAGCTTCAGCCTAAAAGTGTTTGGGTAACTTAGCAGTCCTTAACATGCATCTGACTTTCTCCATAATAGTGCGGTTATACCTCTCAGCCACACCATTGAGTTGTGGAGTGCCAGGAACGGTCTTTTCATGCCTTATGCCATGCTTCAAACAATAATCTCTGAATTGGTGAGAAGTGTACTCTCCTCCATTGTCACTACGAAGACATTTAAGAGATATCCCTGTCTCTCTCTCCACCGTGGTATGGAACTGTTGAAATGTCTGAAATACCTGATCTTTTGACTTCAACAAATACACCCAAACTTTGCGTGAGGTATCATCAATATAAGAAACAAAATATTTGTTACCACCCATTGATTCCACCTCCATCGGACCACACACATCATAATGCACAAGATCAAGCAAATTTTCTTTCTTTGTGGAGGATTTAGAAAAACTTACTTTATGTTGTTTTCCATATAGACAATAATCACAAGAGTTCAGTGGTATACCTTTGGCAGAAGGAATGAATGACTACTTTGCCAAAACATGCAAACCTTTCTCACTGATGTGGCCTAATCTCTTGCGCCATATATCTGGAGAAAGATCATCCACTGCATTCAACTCATTCTTGATTATCTTGCCATGTGTTTTGTATAGGGAGCAGCAAGCCTTGCCTCTAGCAACCACCAACGACCCCTTTGTGAGCTTCCACTTGCCATTTGCAAAAAAATTCTCAAAGCCTTGGTAATCAAGAGCTATTCCGGACATCAAGTTGAGACGTAAATCAGCAATGTGTCTCACATCCTTTAGCATCAACTGTGAGCCAAGATCGGTCTAGAAGCAAATATCACCAATTCCCAAAATTTTGGAATGACTGGTGTTGCCCATCTTTACTGTACCAAAGTCATCTTTCTTATACTTAGTAAAAAACTCTAGATGAGAAGTAGCATGGTAGGACGCACCAGTATCAACAATCCACTCAACTCCTTGGTCACCCATATGCAGGAACTCTTCTCCAAAAGAAAGGATTTCAGCCTCATCATTGGTCAAAGCAGCAGTAGTTTGTTGGTATCTTCTTTCTTCTGGTTGTTGCCATTGTTCCCTTCATTTTGCTCTCTTTTCCACACTCAGCAATTCTTCTTTATATGGCCTTTTTTGCCACAATGGTGGCAAGAACCTTTAAACCTTGACTTGGATCTGTGTGAGCTTTTTCCACGACCCCATGCCCGGCCTTTTGCTTTTCTAATGTAAGCTCCAAGGCTTCCTCTACTCTTGCTTCTCCCTCTATTCTTCATGACAAAGACTTGACCATTGGCGGTACTCGAGGTCTTTCTCCTTGTCTCTTCATTGAACATGTTATCTTTAACATTATCCATAGATAAAACACCATTAGAAGCAAAGTTACTTACAGTCACCACAAAGGTCTCCCAACTATCTAGCAAGGATCCAAGTAGCAGTAGCGCTTGTAGCTCATCCTCAATATTCATGCCCATAGTGGACAACTGATTGAGTACATTCTGAAAATTGTTTAAGTGAACAACTACACTAACACCATCGTTGTACTTCATGTTGACAAGTTCCTTGATCAAGAATGCTTTCTTGGCTGTAGTCTTTTTCTCAAACAAAGACTCTAACTTTAACCACATCGTCTCAGCATCAGTCTCCTTGGAAACATGGAAACACACTATGATCTACCCATTGTCTAATGGTGGCAATTGCTTTCTTGTTCAACTTCTTCCAATCGGCATCAGACATATTTTCTGGCTTTGCTGCAACTCCTTCAATTGGCTCGTGCTAATCCTTGTAAATTAGGATGTCTTCCATTCTTGTCTTCCACATCACCCAGTTTGATTGATTAAGTTTGAACATGGTGTTGGACTTTTCCATTCTAAAAAAAAAAAAAAAAAAAAAACCAAAGCTCTGATACCATTTGTTAGAAATCACAAACACAAACTAATCAAGGGAATAAACAAGAAAATAGAGACACCAAAGATTTAGTGTGGTTCGGCAATGTGCCTACGTCCACAGGGCAAAAGTAACAAATATCTCCACTATAAATAATGGGTACAACAATTAGAGAATACAAGAGGAACTCTAAATTCTCTTAGCCACACACGTATTGAGGTAAAGACACAAAGAGCACTCTCTCTTTTGTCTTTTCTTACACTCTCTCTTTCTCAATCTCTCATTCTTACTGTATGAGTGGTATACTATATCATAACTGAATCCTTATCCAAAGAGATGACTTCACCTCTTTATAATTATAGGTGTAAGGCTCTAGAAACAGAGCATTAAAACCAACTCCACCGCCATGCAAATAAGGAAGCAAATGGAAGGCTAAAAGCCTTGTTAATAGTCCAATGTACTGATAGAGTGATATTGATCATTACACACACTCCACCTAGGGAATAACCCACCTTGTATCCTTCTTTTATCAATTAATGCAAGACATACATTAATTGGAATCTCAAAGGGCATGGGCTGGAAAGCACGCCCAACAGTATTGATGCAACTAATTGTGATAAATTGTTGATTAATTGAAAAGCCCCAATTTGGGTCTAGCCACCATTTAACGACTCGACCCCAAGCTTCTTTTGAAATTCAATTTTGTTAGTTCATTTTGGTTTTAATTAAATTTTTAAGCTAGTTTTGGTTTTAAAGGGGAATTGAAAATATAAAGTTATGGCCAAAATGGTTAGATAAAGCTTGACTTCCTGAATGCGTGAGCGAAAACGGACCTTGAATCAGAGTTGTGTGGAAGCAATTATGGACCTTTATATAGTAAAGGGCATTTTAATAACTTAAGCCCATAATTTAAAAAGAAACCAACCACTCCCTAGCTGCCACATACGCATCATTGATAGGAAGAAAGAGAAAATAGAGAATAGACAAATAAGAGAGAGAGAGAGAGAGAGTCACGTACAGATTGGCGCGCAACCCAGAATCTGGTCCCCACCTTCGCTGTCCAGCCACCTCACAACAAGAAGAGACCATTGGCGTGTTCCTTTCTCTGGCACCGACTCGTTGGTACCATCACCTTCGACGAGAAGAAGCTCGTGGATCCGCCGCCTCTTCTTCGCCAATTGCGGCCAACTCCTACGTCAAATTGGTCGATTCTTAGTTGGAGATAATTGGAGTAACCATAAGGTGAATCATATCGTATTTAGATACTTTTTCAATACCGAAATGACTCATGGACGAATTTTCAATCGAGGCAATACTATTGAGGCTCTAGACGATCCGACGGAGGATTGATGCATTTATTTAGAAGAAATTTTTTTTTTTTAGAAGGAATTGGTAACTTTTCAGTATGTGTGGTTGTATTGGGTATACGACATGGGTGGTTCTAGCATCATTAATAGATAGGGGTGGGTTTTATTCCCGAAATACCACAAAATCCCGATACCATACCGTTTCTGATTTTGACGGTACGATTTTTTTTTTGCCATTTACAGTATCGGCACAAATACCCTTCCGTTCCTGCAAAAATGGTATGGGTATTTGAATATCGGCATTCTGATACCACATATATATCATCAATCTCCTTATTGCCTCAACTCCATCTCCTCCATATGTCTGTCTCTAGAAGCAAACTCTTTCTCTTGGTCGCCTCCACTTCTTCATCGTTCACCAATTGTTGTGCAACTAAACTCACCATCACCATCGCCTCCCTCTGTCTCTCACTACCATCACCACTATTTGGCCTCCCTCTATCTCTAACCATTGTCACCACCATCGCCTCCCTTTGTCACTCTCTCCCTCTGTCACTCTCTCCCTCTACCTTCTTCCTCGACCCCTAATGGTCGGAGTACGGAATGGGGAATACGGTATGGTTACCGTACCGTTTCCAATAATAGATGTCAGATGATTGCAATGGATTTTGGAACACACATTGAAACAAAACCATGAAGAAAGAAAAAGAAAAAACAAACATGAGTGGGACTGTACGTGTAATTATGTAGGGTTTGAGGCCCAAAGATGGCCCAGCTTTTCAATCTGTGTCATTGCTTTTAAGGGCAATATTGGAAAGCATGTAGATAAACACTTAACTCTAGATGGACATGGGTCGAAAAAATAATTAAAAAATGATGTATTTATTAATATTGAAACTCCTATATAGGAGTTTTTAACGTTATATGTTACATTGTACATGTGTAATTGAATAACAGATACAACTATGCAATTGTAATTAAGTAACAATTATAATATGGTTCATGTGCCCACAACATGAGCATATATATATTTTTTTTATTACAGGGAGAGGGAGGGTTCGAACCCTGGTATGTAAGGGAGAGTTTTTGTTCTCGGCCAATTAGGTCAACCCCAATTCACCGTAACATGAGCATTCAAATGCTTGTCAAACTAGATTGCTTGGATATTCTTTTTTCACATTATGGCCTTATATGAAAAATGAAAACAAACTTTTAATAAAACAAGAACTGATATTAATTAAACAAACAGAAAAATAAAAGCACTCGTTGATACAATATTGATGCATGTCCATCATATCAGTTATTTATTCATACCTATTACAAACATGGCGTTCTTACCAACAAGGGAAGTATTACTAATTTTTGCACTTCATGAAGTAAACACATTACACACATCTGTAAAAGAAATAAAGTAAGAATTTAATATATATATATAACTTTTGAAGAAACTAATATATTATATATATTTTTTTTCAAAAAAGATTTAAACTTTGACCCATATGTCAATTCATAATGTATTTTATGAGTTATATCAAATTGTCCCGTTAATTTTAATTTTGAAGCCAATTTGCCCATTCCATTAGTCCAACTACATTTTTCGTCTAAAAAAGGGTCATGTAAGTGACATGTAATCACTGTTAGACGAAATTTGCACACTGAGTTTATGGAAGTATCATATTTGCACTAAAGGTAAAGTTGAGGAAGCAAATTAGTACAACTCATAATTCATATCTTAAATTGACACAAAGGTCAAAGTTTAAGTTATTTTTGAAAGTTTTTCCCAAATATATATATATATATATATATTGGGAGGCTATTTAACACTAAATATAGGATCCCTCATAAAGGCCCACTCCCATGTAGTTTTCAACAATCCAAATAGTTTATTTTTTAGACCTCTATTCATAGATTATCCTTATAAAAAAATAATCAAATCAGAAATTATTTGTCTATCTAACTTTTGATAAAACAAATAGATGGTTTTATCGAAAAATTTTTGTTTGTCTATTTATTTGATTAAAGTTAGATAGGTAAATGATTTTCAATTTTGCTAAGTTTTTTGTAAAGATGATTTATGAATAGAAGTCTTAAAAATAGACTGTTCAGATTGTCTAAAATATATGAAAGTGGGCCCTACGAGATATCCTACAAATAATTTTATTTGTAAAATCCTACGATAGAGCTTCCCTATATATATATCAAGGGAGTACTATAATCAGTATGAATTTATGATTGAATGTATATATGATAGTAAACATAAGAAGCTTCACATCACACCTCATCTCAGTACCCAATAATTACCAATTTAATCACATACACAAGTAACAAAAAAAAAAAAATGCATCGCAAGGATTTCCCCCTCAAACAAGTTAATTTTCAATTAACCCACACACACACACACACCTATTTCAATACCTTCATTGCCACATTTTAATTTACTATCTTTCTAAACATCTAACCTCAATAACCACCCATTTTGTAAGCCTAACTGGTACCCAAATCACATTTTATTTTAACAATAAGCAACAAAGTTTTTAGTTTTTAGTTTTAGTCGAAATAAGAAATAAGTAACGTAGTTGTTTTTTTTTTTTCTACACTAACAAAAACCACTTTTTTTTTTTGGCCTCTTAAAAAAAACCACTTGAATCCACTAGAAACAACCATAACCGGCATTTCCAAATAAAGCTATTGCATCAAATGTTAGAAAATATGGGTTTTAATAAAGATTCATTGATTTTAACTACTAAATTTTAATAACTTTTTAATTTATGTACCAAAATTAAATAGCATTTTAGATTAGGTACTAGTTGAAAAATCAAACAAAATAATAAATTAAAATGTATTAGAATTTACAAATATTACATCACATGCCATTACAATAAAAAAATAAAAATAATATTACATCACAAATATTACATTACTTTATACTATATTGTATTTAAAAAAAAATCAATTCAGTCACAACTTAACTATGTCTATTTTGGTAAATTGAAAGAGATAACTCAGACCACTATACTATGTATTATTTTGAGTAAAAATATTGTTTTGACCTCTATTTATACTATATTGTAGGATAATTTCTCTAAAAAAAATTTAATTAAGTCACAACCTAACTGTGACTGTCTCATAACTTAGATGTAACTGTCGTTCAGTCACAATTAAATTTGAAGTTGTGAGTATTATACAATCACAATTTAATGTGAAATTTAGATTACATTAACAAATTTTCAAGATAATATAAAAGTCTCAAGGACAATTTTGTCAAAACCTTATAAATTTTAACTAATACATATTATATGTGGGTCAAAGAATAAAAATATCAAATGAAAAATGCTCAAATCAAAGATGCCAAAATGTTTGTGACCTAATCTAAAAAGCTACATTTAAATTTGGTAGTTCAATTAAAATATTATATGGTTTTCATGCTATACTAAAAAATTATTAAAATTTGATATTTAATCTTAATTTTCTATTTTAATAATGAATATTTTTGAGAATTTGAGTTGAAATTTAAGTAAGTCCCAGAATCCTCTTTGAGGTGGGTCCACATTGGAACTGTAATTTTTGTGAAGAGATTAAGATCGACTATTCACTTGCCAAATATCATACAAAATCAAGTGAGAAATTGATCTCAAAGTTTCCCACGTGCACATGGGAAATTGGAATTAGAAGAAGCTATGTGCGAGGGGGACTCTAGAGAGGTACCCAAGAGTACAACATTTAATTCTAGAAATTTGTAATCATAAGTCTCATTACAAAATGTTTTTTATTAATTTAAATGGATTGGATCAGAGTTTGATTGACAACAAAAATAAATAAAAGTATAAAACACAAGTTTAAATATTGAAATAACCAACCCCAAAAGTTAGAAGATGGAAGTAACTTTATACAAAAATAAGGGCTTATGCTTTTAGGAAGTAAGATCAGATCTCACTTTGCATTTTAAGATTTATTTTATATCATATTATTTTATAAAATTAATTTTTGTATATTACTTTATCTACTTTTTATTTTTACAAATTTTAAAAATTAATTAAAAATAGTTCTGAACTTAAAAAAATACACAAAAAATTTCTACAGACTCATCTTGACTAGTTTAATTTACTATAGAGTCAAATTACCAATTTGCCTTCTGGGAATTTCCAAAAAATTTGGGAAGTATAAATTTATTTTTATAAAATTAAAATAAATTTTCCTCTATAAAAATTTTTAAATTTCTTTAAAGTCTTGGATAAATTCTCAAAAATATTTTGGAAATTACCAAAAACTTGTTTTAGTCCAAGACTTTACGGAAATTCTATAATTTATTTTATAGAAGGAAATTTATTTTTCTCTAATACCGAAAGGTCTTTTGGGTAGCAAGTGTTCACAAGAAAGGTAGTGTTATTGTTTAGAAGACCAACGGTGCAAACCTCGTTTTTTTTTTTAGTTCTGAAGATTATCCTATGAATTTGCAAAGAGTTTAGAATATTTTAACTTTCTGGAAACACTCAGATGAAAAAATAGTAATTTACCCTATAGTAAATTAGTACGAGTCAAGACGAGTTCGTAAAAATTTTCTAATTTCGGAGATATTTTTAATTAATTTCTAAAGTTTGTAAAAAAAATGAAATGGACAAAATGATACACGATAATTAATTTCAGGGGGTGATGTGATACAAAATAAACCTTATGGGGTGAAGTTACTTTCAAGAGGGGTGAAATAATAAATATATCAGATTAATGGTGTTTCAAAACTATGTACAAGTGTACAACCTCCAAAAGGATAAATAGCTGCCCAGATACCAAAAATCATACACTTATGTTATAACAATGGAGACCAAAATGACATATATATATTAAGGAAAAATTTCCATTTTTATGATAAATTTTAAATCCCTTTTCATTATGTAATTCCACGTATTATATGCATATATGTGTATATATTTATATGTATGCATGTTTATGTGTTTGAATTTGTGCAAATGAAGAAAGAGTAGAGTAACAATATTCATACCAGATCCAAAATTTGCTCATGGATGGTGTATTTTTGGGTGAAATTTGAGGTCGGCCCAGTGATTTGTAGCACAATGTTTGGAATGATTTTCCATACATGTCCAGTAATTAGAGTGAATTCTACATTGCTCAGCAAACTTAACCAAACAATCAAAATGTTTAGGATTGTAACGTTTCAAGAAACGAAACAAGCCCCATATTTCATCAACTGAAGATGGTGGAAAAAGATCATGAGAAATAAATGAATGAGAACGAGAGGGAGAGGGAGCATTTTGTGCTTGCACTACAACTTGGATAAGACTCATCAATCCCAACATTATTACCATAACAACTCTCAAATGATTTTTCTCCATTGCTTTTCCACTTTCTATTTCTTATTTGAAATGTTGATTGTTTTAAATATATACTACATGGTTTTAAATTTATTTATTTTATTTTCCTTTCTAACATAGCTTATAAAATTTTATTTGAAAAGAACATGTTGGTTTGAACAAATATTGGTCCAATAACTTTAATTAAACTTATAATATATAGTTTTTCCGATAAATTATACATTTTTGTTATAAAGGCGGCCAAATAGAGAGGCATATATGATTTAAACTGTGGCCTTGGCTGTGGAGGTAGACACTCACTAAGTCTACCACTTGAACTACAAGCTCGATCCCTTCATACGTGTAATCTTCTAAATATTTCATTAATCAATAGATATGGTTTTTCAGTATGAACAATGTTACATATTTTGGAAAATGATAGGAAACCTTAAAGACTGTCACAATATATATATACAACACAAAGCCCATCTAGCTAGCGAAATGGGATGCGTGGGGTGACGATAGAGATCCTAGGTTCAAAAGGTCATTCATCTAGCTAGGAAATGGCAAAGCCAATTGGACAAGACCCCAACTTGCCTAAAGAGAGAATCCAAAAGCAACCTCATATGTTTTGTTTTTAATTGGATTAATATAAAAAATTTGGAGAACTATACGTTTACTTTAGCTTTATTTTTAGGGGCCTTCTCTCATGAGCACTTGGGTTATCAGGACCTGGTCCGGACCGGGTACTCTACAGCTACCCAACCTATACCAAAACGTCCCTAGCTATATAACGATACGTGATATCCATCTTATACAAGAACATTTTCATCCATGTATATATAAGATGGATACTATATATCTCTATATAAGAAAGTCATAGTATAATATGGATATCATGTATCACCATATAATATTATTCAGATCAGATCTCCACAACTCAAGTGCTCTTGTGATAATTTTCATTATTTTTAGTATGAGAGTGACGTACTTTAGTATATGTGTGAAGTAAATTTGAGTGTTTTATGCGCAAAAGGAGTTTAGCAATTTGAAGTACCCTTTGGTTAAAACCTGCAAATCTCATAATCTAAATAAAACTTATATTATAAATATTGTGCCCTTTGATTAAGCATGACAGTTTATTTTGACATATCTCTTTATTTAATTAAATGTAAGCCTGTAAGGAAAAGTCATGCCTATTATTTTTTGTCATTACTTTTAAGTTGGGCCAAAACCTTTTTTCGGTGCCGTTTCTTAATATGATACACCTTTATATATATATGCAATACTAAAAAAAATCACGTCTTGGGTCATTGATTCTTGAACCAAAAAGCCCTTTGGGCCTTCATACATTTCTATACATGACTCCTACCCATGTTTTTTATCCTCTTAGAGCATCACTAATGGTATTAGGTAGCAAATATATAGGCTAAAAGTATTTTTTATTAACTCATGTGGCACTTTGACATAAAAATTTGCTATTTAAAAAATTTGTCACTCTAATGAATGAAGTAAATAGTTAAAGTAAATATTATTTTATTAATTTAGTAAAAATTATTTTATTAAAATTGATAAAATAATGAAAATGTTAGATTTTTTAATTGGTTAAATAGTAAGTGACCCCCAATTTGCTCTAATTTGACATTGATGCATATATACTATGATGTTTCTTTGGATTAAATTTGACAATGAGTTTGTCTCATATATTGGAAGCCAAAATCTAACATGGCACTACAAATAAAGTTTGCCTCATCATTTGTCATATTCATAGGTGATGATGCTCTTAGGCTCTAGGGCTCAAATATATTTTAATATAGGGTTAATTATAGCAGTGGTCCCTCAACTATTTCACGAGTGACACTATGATTCTTCAACTATTTTTTAAAATTATAGGGTCTTCAAACTTTTCCTTAAGTGACACTTAGGTCAATTTTTTTTTTTTTTTATTTCAACTTTTACCCGACTTTTGACAGATCAAACCTCCACCAAACTAAATAATCTTATAATCATTTTGAAACTATGAATTTTCTCTTTACATATTTTTTTTCTTGATTTTAGTTGTTTTTTAATTTCCCTCTAACTATATTGGAGCTAATCATCTTTTAGCTTAATATACTTTTAGTTCTTATATATGTTCTTAGTTGAGCAGGTGAGGTTCATTATTAGTTTGCTTCATTCTCAGTTTTTGGCTAATCATATACCTTCTTAATTAACTTAATAATATGTTTCGTTAATGGCAAAAAAAAAAAACCAAATCTCAGCCGCTACTGTACATTATTAGTCAGTGCTTAGCTAGTGCCTGGTAGGAGGCACTTCACGTGAGTACTAGATACAAAATCACCCTTTTAGTACACTTGATTTGATTTGAAAGCACCTAGTGGTTTCACCCTCAGCTTCCAATTGTGTTATGCCCCATTAATTTGTTGAAATCCTTCTTTATGTGATTGCCTTTTGTCCCTGTTCCAAAGTAGGGAACTTTTGAGTGTAATATTATATAGGAATTAGCTTAATTAATATCTCCAATCTATTGGCATGAAATTTGAAAGGATCGACCGGACAAATTATTTTCGTCAGGTTGTTGGATTTGAGTGTCTCGTATATATATATATATAAGGTTTTGTACACTTGTACTGCCCAAATTTGGAATTGTTTCACATTGTCATAAAAAGAAAACTATAAAAAATAAACTATATTGACATTTACATTTTAAATTTGTTGCTATATGGAGTCTAAATCTAACTTTTTTTTAGAATTTCTTCTAAAATGTAACATGTGCAAACCTTTTTAAAGGGTGTTTTTGTCCTTTTAAACACTTTGTTGCTTGATTTGGAGCTTTTGCTGTTTCTTGGAATGTGAATTTTTTTACAAAATTTGGTATTGGTTTCACAAATTTTTAATTTAAGTGACAAATATGATCCAATTTTTAATTTTTGACAATGTGAGACTACTCCAAAGTTTGGATGATATAGGTGTAAAAAAATTACCCAGTATATATAATGATTGATTTATATATGTTGGGTAATAATTAATTTTGGACAAATTGCATTCAGGTATCTCAAGTATAAATTTCATTTCAATTAAATATTTTAGGATTAATTACATATATATACCTCAATTATACACCAATTATCAGTTGGGTACCTCTGGTTTAAAAACTTTTATTAGGATACATCAACTTATGTTTTTTGTCAATTGAATACCTCCGTTAGTCTGACCGTTATCTGCTGAGTTGACGCTGACGTGGCATACGTGGACCCCACCATTAAATATTGACTTGGCATTTAAAAATAGCCATATGTACAAAAATTAATAAAAAAATAAAAAACCCATTAAAATTATATTAAATAGAAAAGAAAAAAAAAAAAAAACCAGCCCCCCATGCCAACTTCACCTCCCTACCCAGCCCCCTTCCTCCCCCTTCCTCCCCTACCAATCCCCGC
>QANW01011106.1:0-14826 GCA_003254865.1 Dryas drummondii | reverse complement strand
TCACCGGATTGGTTGACACTCTTCCAAAGGTACTATAAAAGAGGTACCTTCTTGTCACAAAAGGACGACTGAAATCATTATTATACTATTCACTCACTCTGCTCTCAGATCTCTCTGAACACTGACTTGAGCGTCGGAGGAGCTTTGGCCGGCACCACACCGGTGCCCTTCCCGCTCACTTTTGTGTACTTGCGCAGGGTGCTTTGGATATCATTCTCTCTCATTACTCACCAGTCGGACCCAGCTACCCGTTCCTGCTCCACTTCGACGTGTCATCCATTCAGTGGTGGGTCAACGTGCCTACGTGGTTCGACTCGACGTTAACTGCTCTACCATTTTTGGGCATCAACAGTATGTGAGTGTCAACAAATAATAGTTGAGTTACCTTTGAGCAACTAATTTGTTCATTAATTTTTATTGATGGAGACAACATTGTATTGTGTTGAGCAGCCTTAATAATGCAATTTATACAGGCTAGAAAACCCAGTTGAATGGAATTTACTTGTGGCAACTGACCCTTTGACAATTATTATCGATTTCTAATCAGCACTGGCAAGTTGCAAGTGGCAAGTGGCAAGTTGCAAGTGGAAATGCCTTTTTGATGTTCAAGACCACTTACATATATTATTGGTTCAAATTAATTAAAAGCATTAACTGTTTTTAATAATTGTATCAATTGAAGAAAGAAAAAGAAATATTAATTAGACTAGTTGTCCCAGCTAATTGGGAGTCACGTATAATCCCCCTTTTAAGGCTTGCTATTGGCGGTAATTCTCAAGTGAGTTTCCTTATCAGAATAGACAGCCACTTTGGACAAGACGTACAAGTAAGCTTCTTGCTATGTTGAGTCAGCCCAGCTAGGTTCATTTTGGACATCAATTAATTAAGTTTAAAAAAATGGATTGAAAGTTTGAAACTCTACACTAGTACTTCACAACTATACAGCAAATTCAGATCAACTGCAAATTAACATTATATATACACTTTGTATTAATTGGCTCTGGTAGGTTTGTCTAGTGATCTCTGCCTAGAAGGCACTAGCTAGAGTGCTCAATCCTAAAGCTTATATTAATATACTAATATTTACGCAATTAATTAACAAAAGAATTAATAGATATTAACTTAGGTATTAATTCCCCGATAATTACGTACGAAGCCTTCAGGTTGTAGCGGTGCAATGCTTATCACAATGGTTTCTTGCACCGGCGGCGGTGGAGGGTCTGAGGAGCTGGCCATGGTGGCGAGCTGGGTGCTGTAGCCAACAATCTTCTGACACGTCTCGATGAGGTTGTGCCTACACTTAGGGCACGAGGAGTGTGAGCTGAGCCACTTGTCAATGCAGCGGACATGGAAGCCATGGTTGCACTTGGGGAGTAGACGCACGCGCTCGCCGGTGGCAAACTCCGAAAGACAGATGATGCACTCTGTGTCCATCCCCGGCTGCAGCTTCAACTCCGCCGAGTAGTTCACTGTTGGGAAAGTTTTGACAGCCTTACGCTTCACTCCAGTGTTGGCCAGCCGAGCCGATATTGCTGATGAGGAGTCGTTAACGTTGTTGCCTGATGATCTCGACGGCTCCGATGAGGCCGACACCAAGTTTGAGCACCTCAACGCGCACTTGATGATGGAGTTTAGACCCAGTGAGCAAATTAGTGCGCACAAGAGGACTGACAGGACCATTACCACATTTGCATCGAAGCTGTTGTCTCCCGCTGACGACGTCGTTGAGTCGTGCTGGGTGGTTGCCGAAGCCGGGGAGGTGGCGGTGCTCGGTGGTGCATAAAGAGGGTTGTGGAGGAGGAATCGCCTCGAGTTGATCAACTCTCCGAGAAACTCTTCAAGGAGAAGAGTAGAGGAAGTAGAGGCTGCAGCAGACATGGCTTTGTCAAGTTGTTGTGACTTGTGAGTAAATGGGTGTATAAGGGAGAGGGGCTTGTCCAATATATACTAAAAGGTAAAGCCTTAAAAAGAAAGGGCTGAAGGCACCGTTTTTAAAACTGTCATAAGTGCATTAATAAATTAATAAAAATACTTTTGGTAGTGTTTTTATTTTAAATAAATAAAATGGATTCTGAGTTATAAAAATATTTTTAAAGAGTATTTTATAAAAATTTGTATGTATTAGTGCTTCGAGTAAAAACGCTTTTTAAGAAGCAGTATTAAATTAGGGCCTTAATTTTTCTAGTTTTTTTTTTTTAAATAATATTTTATTTACTCACTGTATCATATATTTGAGAATATTTGGATCCTCTCATCCTCATTAGAGGGGTTTATTTTACTTGTAGATAATATGTTTTCAACCATATGGATCCTCCACTCAGGGTCTCTTGTTTTTTAATGGGCTTTCCAATCAATATGGGCCCCATCCCACTTTCAGCGCAAGTTGAGCATCCCACGTGGCACTTGGCTTTCATCATTTCATGCATCATATCTTCAAATGATATTTGGGACCCATTGGCACAAGAAAGGGGTAAAGATCAAGCAGCTTCCCACCCAAGATGGCAAGCCAACTCATGCCAAGGTCGATCTGTATATATGTTTTTCATGTGTGATAACTGTTTAAGACTTGGTGAATAATTTAGCTCATATTTTTCATCTTACTTTTTCCAATTCATGAGACTCTTACCTTCTTTTATTTTTGTTATTATTAATTTTTCTAAAAAAGATTTGAATTTTAAATTAATATTTCAATTTTATGTGGAAAAAATTACTACAAAACATATAGTTAGTTGGTTATTTTACATTCATTTTGAATTGGAGACAATATTAACTTTTGAAAACTCCAAATCAAAAAGTGAAAAATAGTGAAAAACATTTTACAACTTATAAATTAATCACTACCAAGAAATTGGCCTTAGTCAAATAAGTGTTAATTCGATTGGACATTCAAAGCTCTTTAAAAGGGCTGAGGAAAATTGGAGACCTTGTTTGCTTATTTATAGGCTGAGTTCTAAGGATGTAGGATGCATTTACAATTGTACATTAAACAGTTTTTGGAGTCGTAACTCATTGCTAAACATTAAATTAATTCATTCAAGTTAAATATGAATAATGAAGTTTCTCCTCCCCTTCAGTTTCTTTATTTTCTAATTTTACTAAGATTTAGGTTCCGTTTGGAATTGCGGTGGAGGATTCAAAAGTTGTTGTGGATGACAATTCTTAATCACATACAACAGTTTTGATGTTTGGTAAAAAAATAAAAAACTATTTTCTCTCACAATTCTTAACTCGATCCCCCACAATTAAAACAGAAAGCATGTTTTTAGGTGTTTTTGAAAACTGCAGTGAATCACAACAACAATGAATATTTTATTTTACCCATACTACCCTTATTGATTTCTATAATTTTTATTTGTTTATTTTAAATTAAAAAATATGTCCATTGTTAGTTATATTTTATATTGTGATAATTAATTATGATATTTTATTTGTACGATTAAAATTATAATATACTTAAAAAAATAATAGGAATACTTATTTAATAATGTTGTTCTTAAAAAAATTAATGTTAATAAAAATTTGTAGCCACAAATTTAAAAAATAAGTAAAAAAACATTTTAGTTTTACCGGCCAAACAAATAAATGAAAAACACTTTCAGCATCATGTCTATTTAAGTAATTATACACAGTCACAACACTTTTACATTAACATTTATCAAATATTTTGATACTGTTTTTTGCACTCACATCACTTTTGAAAACAGAGTTTACAAAACACTCAATTGCTTTAATTTACAGCTGATTTTACTTCACAACTGTTTTACTTTACAACTGTTTTTTCTCACAACAATATCAAACTGGCACTTAGAATTTAATTAATGTTTATCCATGTCCAACTTGATTTAAATAAGAATCGCAAAAAATATATTCCATATTTAATATTTTGACTACCATACTGATCCATTGATGACTAAATGTGATTGTTACAACACTTATATGTACTATATATATAGCCATCTGACAGTAAAATTTTTCATGCAACTTTTGTACTTGGAAAAATGCGAAGATGCACGTTTTCAACATTTTATTTATATCCTTATTTTATAAATCTAATATTAATCAAAATAAGTGTAAGTCCAAATCAAGTGTTATACTTCCAACACAATGGATTAAGTCCAAATTATTAATTTCATATAAATTGTTAATAGAAAATCTAACGTTCTTCGCATGGGAGTGTCATATATAGCGGTTAGGCTAAGATATCCAAATTATTACTCATGTATGAAGCTTGTGCTTCTACTTTGGATTTTTCATAACAATTTAATACAAAGTTGATTTGAACTCAATTACTATCGTATTAAAAGTACCGAATTAAAATTGTCAAAATTAAAAGAGTATATAAGACCAAAGTGAAAATTTTGTGAGTTGTTTAAGGATAAAAAATGTTATTTTGGCCTAGATATATATATATATATATATAGTTCCTACCCTTTCTATGAATTTATGACCATTATTTTGATATGGTATTAATTCGTATTTGTTGGAGCTCAACTTTGTCATAAAATCAAAGTTTTAAAAACATAAATGTAGATGTTATCGAGTATCATAATAATGTAAAAGTACAAACCTACACAGAGAGGAGAAGGAAAATGACAATGAGATATATGGGAAAAATATAATTGCATGTTTTTATTGGATTTCAGTAGTAGTCCATGTCAAAACTTCGATTTAGTTTTCGTCGAAGTTAGTTAATTTCCATAGAATTAAGTACATAATTGATGAGCATTTATTCTTGTGCAGAATTAGGAGAATACGCGGGTGAGATAGATGGTAAGGATGAAACACAATGATTCCAAATTTCAATACTCTTGGTCAAAGCCTTATGTTTGTTTACTTTGGATTGAGGTCCTGCAAGAACTTTGTTCACCATTGCCTTGTGACATGACTGACCTACTAACGCCAGTTGAAGGCAACAATTATTAGTGACAACCCCTTCTTTGAATATACTATCAAATATTTCTTTTCCACACTGTATAGAAATCCTTCTTTCACACTCTTCTACAGACTTATAATCAGATGGGGAAGGCGCTATGCTTGCATGTCCTGGTAAGATCATTACTGTTACAACCACGAAAAAAAAATTTTTAACAACAATGGGATAAGTGTTCAACCTTCCCATTTTTTTTATTTTTTTTTTATGGATCTTCGGAATGATTGTGGTTAAGTAATAAGAAAATATATTTTCTCTATTTATAGGCTGAGTGTTATTTATGATATTAATTAGATGCATTTAAAATTGTTAAATAGTTTGAGTTGTAACTCATATCAAAGCGTTAAATTAGTTTACTCACTTTTTGTTAGATATTAATAATGAGGATTCTCCACCCTTTCAGTTTTCTTAATTTGTTACGTTTACTAAAACTGAAAAAAAAATAATTAATGAAGCAGATATTTATCCATGTCCAACCGGATTAGTAAAGGATTCTGTTTGTGGATAAATCCACGTGAATTTGACCACTCACAAATTAACACGTGGCTTCATACAACCTACATGACATATTGACCAGTCAACCATTGACTTGACCAAATTGCACAAGCCCCCGGCCTCATATATATATATATATATATATATAACTCCAACTCAGCCACTCTACGATCTGATTTTGGCATCACTGTTAGGTTTGAGCCGAACACGGTCAGGCACAGACTTAGTCAATTTCATCACCACGACATTACTGACTCCTTCGCTTGACTCGGCTTTGGCACAATGCCTACCTGATCTGACATATCAAGCAATCTTATACTTGGTGAGATTGGTGGATTCTTGTGCATTGTTCGAATTGGACCAATATGATCTCCTCTTGATCCAATCCAATAACAACCCATTTACAGGGAAATTCATAAAGAGTGGCAAGTGCTCGGTTCAGCTCAGGGACTATAATCCACCACTCTTCTAGAAAGGACGCCGGGTAATATCTTCAGCCATACTCAAGTGCCTATCACTTGACAATCTACTATTCCTGACACTCTAGGGTTACTTGGGCACCAAAGTCTCTTTTGCATTCAATGCAAAACAAGTTGGATAGCTGTGCATAGCATTATTCTGAATTAGTGATGTGGCCTGCTCCTCTCCATCACTCATCAACATGCAGATAAAACTCCTCTTTACCTCTTCTTTGCTTATAAATATGCACTTATAGCCACAAATAAATGATACACACACACAAACTCTTGAGAGAATAACCCAGAAGTTCTTGTATATATTGTTCTTCCATATTCTCTCAAGTTCATCTTTTGTTCTTGCTCAAACATCTCCTCTTGCTCTTCACTGACTTAATTATCGAAGCGTAGTTGACTAGTACCACACCGGTGTTACTTCCTTTGATTCTTGTTCATGCATGAAGATCTCTCTACAAGGCAAACCAGCAAGCTTGTTCATCCTCCAAGAAAACTTATGTAGCATCCACATCATCACTTTTAAGTTGTTGCATATCTTACGAATTTTTGCATCAACAGATTCAAATAAAAAAAAAAAAATTTAATTTATTTATAAAATATATTTGCTTTGAAATTGTTTAAAATAAATTACTTATTTTGGCCACACCAAAATGAATCTAAGCAACTATTAAGAAATAGTCAACGGCTGCTTTTATTAACAGCTTACTTTGATTAGTATGATTTAAGCTAGTTTTGTCGTGGTGACTGGTGAGTCACTTATCATGAATAAATTGTATGCTAGCTCCTTGTAGTTTAATAATCACAAAAGAGAAAATGATAAACAAAAATTAAACACCTACTAGTGAAAACATGGTAGTCACTATACGCCAAAATCCTTCCAAAATATCCCACGATACTTGTCACCATTTGCCGATGTGTTATTTATTATAATATCTATATAATAAAACAGAACGATTTTTAAATCCTCAAATTTATCTCCAGATCCGAATGGATGAGATCGTTTAAGCTTTTATCCAATGGTTCGTTATCTATTTTTCAAATTTACTTTCCCGCCCATGAGAATTGATTTGCCGCTTCTCTTTCCTTAATTAATCCTTAATTTCACATGTTTAATTTTTTTTATTTTTGGTATTTCATTTGAGTTTAATAACTAGATTTGTTTGTATTTGTGATTTGAGAATAAAAAAAAGAGAAGCACGCCTATTAAACGAATTACGCTTGTCAAAATATCGATGTTTGCGTAATAAAAAGAGCCGTTTCACACTCGCTCGAGTGTGGAGAGGCTAGTATATAATATATCACGTTTGATGTGTATGAACTCTCTTTCTATAATCGTTTATATTAATTGTTTATGCAATTAATACAGTATTTGTTTGCTCCTCTTAATCAACCATATATCAAGAGCCGGCTGATGGAGCACAATTATATAATATATGAAGCTGGTAGGTCCCTTCGGATATTCCCTTTTTCTTTCAAATTGCAATGAAATCAAGAATGTTCTTTTGGCCATGCAAGTAGCCCGATCGCAATCTTAGGGAGTTTAACCCAGCTAGGCCTGTACGTTGTACCTCCTAATCTCGATCTGCTAGTGTATAATTATAATAATCAATTTGGTGATATGGTTTACAAAGAATGTTCTTTTGGCCATGCAAGTAGCCCGATCGCAATCTTAGGGAGTTTAATCCAGCTAGGCCTGCACGTTGTACCTCCTAATCTCGATCTGTTAGTGTATAATTATAATAATCAATTTGGTGATATGGTTTAAGATTGTAATTAAGGTTATCACTAGAGACCTCACAATGTGTTGTCTGTTAGTATGTTTATGTTGTGTGAAATAATGTTAAATACAAATTAACCCGACCCATTATCATGTTAACATATGCATGTAAATTAATGTCGTGTACACCTAGCTGCTTTGTTTTTTTTTGGCCAAGGTGTACACCTAGCTGCTTTAATTGTTCATTTTCTCTTTTATTTTTTGTTAACCAGACAACAAAATATCAACAGTTTTAAAAAAATACCAATAATAAAATAAATAAAACATTACATAATAAAGTCTAAAACATATTACCAAAATAGTACATAAAAATTTCTTTTTATAGCTTTAATGATTTTTAAGAAGCAAAAACAAACTAAATTGTTGATTATCGTGTTTCACGGATGAACGCTAACCCAACCCGTTAAATATCGTGCCAACCGGTTACGGACCCAACCCAATAAGGTTTGAATTGAACACCAAATTTTTCGTATGTGTTTGTATCCTGTTATCATATCTTTTATGAGTTTGATGACCAGGCCTAATTAACACATACGTGTTATCCTTTTTTGGTTATATAAAAATTCACTAGAAATTCCTAAGTGGAAGTTAACCTCTAATTCATAGCGCTCAACTTCTTTTCCATTTATTTTACTCCTTAATTTGTAAACAAAACGTTACAGTTCGTTTAATTTTAGTTTCTTTTTTTTTTTTAATTAATGTAAGATATATTGAGTATAATTTAGGGGGTTTGGGGCTTTGATTACTTTAGGTTGTAGGACAATCATTTTAGAATTTATGGTTTCTGGTACTTTAACTCTCAAGTTTTGAATAAATCCAAAACTTGAGAGCTAAGCCTTAAATTATAAATGATTAACGAACTTCTAGAAAAATAAGTAAAATTGCAACATTGGGATATAATCATATAATTGTAAGATGAATAGTTGGAGGTGATTGGAATTTGGGGGCCGTGAATTAAAAGTCCTTTATCAATTCATATGTATATGGAGGCTTGAACCTACGATATATAGTTATATACGTACTCAAATTAAAAAGAAAAAAGAACCTACGATATATATACTTTGATCCAACATAATAAAAAATAAAATTAATACACCCTCATCCCACCTTTCCCAACACGTGCACTTGATTTAAGGCTTTGCGAAGATATATTGCAGATGGATCAGTTTCTGTTTGCACTTACTGCATGAAGTCAATAGAATCCACGTACTACAATGAATGTTAATGGCGTTGACTACATGATAAAGTCAATGGAATCAACCACCATGACGAAACAGAGATGAATATATAGTTGTTATGGTATATACAGGCTCCTTCTGTTGAGGTATACCTCAACTTATTTATGTTGAGGTATACCCTGTTGGGGCCTACACGAGTCGTTTTGTGTCGATCCGAACCGTTCAATTTTTACATCTCCATAGATAAATCATCCTTACAAAAAATTAACAAAATCGGAAATCATTTGTCTATCTAACTTTGATCAAATAAATGGACGAACCAAGTATTTTCGATGAAACCGTCCATTTGTTTTATCAAAGTTAGATAGGCAAATAATTTCCGATTTGGCTAATTTTTTGCAATGATGATCTATTAATGAAGATGATCCTTGGGAACGGTTCGGATCGACACAAAACGACTCATGTGGGCTCCAACAAGGTAATACCTCAACATAAATAAGTTGAGGTATACCTCAACAGAAGGAGCCTGTATATGTATACTTTTGTACCCAAATTAAGAAAGTATAGACTGTACGTATAGTTGTAATTAATGGCTTCAAAGCCAACAAATGTACATGCAAAAGTGCCATGCTTATGTGATGGATATTATAAACAAATACAAAATAGGTGTTGCTGCTTTTCATGGATCCATACTTGTGTCGTTTAGAGTAGCAGGAGATCAAAGATAGGCTAAGATTAAAGATATGGATGCTTTTGCTTTAATTAATTTGTTTGTACTGCAAGTCCTACTACTTGGATCGATCTATATCTTGGTGGGCTGGATTTCACTAGGTTTGTTAACTTGTTATTGCTCCTTGGGGCCCACAAGGAGCTAGAGATATATTTATCTTCTTTATTTTAGATTTATTAAAAAGATGTGCTAGGCGCGTGCTCCTTGACCATTGAGACTTGAGAGAGTATCTTTCTGTCTTTCTTTTTTTCTTTTTTGGACAGGACCCATTGAGATTGTAGAGTTCATTCTTGCTCTTTTCGATGATTCTTACTTCCAATATCGACTAAAAGGTTAAAATAAGCATGCAATAAGGGATCCTTTCTGTTGTTCAATCGTCATGGGACTCGAGTGAAAAGGGTTTGAGGCCTCAGAGTATCTATCGAGCGCTCGACGGTTAATGTACGCAAGCAAAAAAAATACATCTTCAAACAAAAAAGATGCATTGGTCAACAAAAAAAAGGTATTTGCAAGTAGAAAAATATGCTTTTGCAAGTAGAAAAATATGTTTTTGCAATCACCGAGTTCTTGGTAGGCTACCGAGCGCTAGGCCTGCTGAGCCCTCATTGACCTACCGAGCGCTCGGTAGTGTTAGTTTTCCTCTTTGCGTCCACGTACATGGACAGATTGGAATGAAACATAATTTTTTATTTGGCTGGATTTCCAATTAAAAATATTTCAAAAAGAGGATTTATGAGTAATTTATTAATGTTTTTACCATAACATAATGACCCATTGATGCCAAAGTATTGGCTACATTATTAGTTTCTGAAAATTTATTTTGAATATGAACCATGTCAGATATTGGTAGTAAATGTCGAATATCGAACATAAGAGATAAAATTTTCTAATCTGTGCAGAAATGGGGTGGGAGCAGTTGTCCGTGATAGGGAGGGTGCTTTATTGGTAGTCTCTATGCATTCTTTTCTTGGCTGTCTAGCTTCAACATCCATTAAGTTGCTCGCCATCATTCATGGTTTTCATATGGCTCACCAAGCTGGTTTTTTTCACTTTGTGGTAGAGAGTGATTCTCTTGAAGTCATTAACCTTGTTCAGGGGGAAGGTTCTTTGCTTTGTGTGGAAGGGGAGTTGGTTGATGAAGTTCATGCTTTGGCTTCTTCTTTTCAATTTATTTCTTTTAATCATGTGTCCAGAAAATGTAATTCCATAGCGCACATTCTAGCACGAAATGGTTTAGATGATGTTCATCTGTTGTATTGGTTGGAAGACGGTCCGAGTTGGCTTTTGTCAGCTTTGGAGAGTGATATATTGTCTTGGATGAATTATAATGTATAATCTTGCCTGCTGAATTATAACACAATTTTTTTACTAAAAAATTAACATCATTTTCACTCATAAATAAGAGCAAACAACATTAAAGAATCCAAATAAATCATAAAAATTTATAGTTTCCGAAAATAATAAATCAAGAAACTTCGAGTCTTAATTTGCATATAAAAGATATATGGAGAAACTTCAGGCCCTTATCTCATTTATCTATGAATAATCACAAATTACAATCACTACAAGAAAAAAAGGTTTGGGCGACGAACCTAATTCCTCTCCCAAAGTCTAATTTCGTCGCCCAAAGTCTAATTTTGCCGCCCAATCATTGACACCCAAGAGTTTGGGCGACGAACCAGAAAATTTCGTTGCCCAAAGACACCTTGAGCAACAGATTTTTTTCATCTCCTAAAGCATATGATTCCTCGCCCAAAACATGCTTTGGGCGAGGAATAAGTAGAATCGTCGCCCAAAGCATCTTTGGGCGACAAAATTATCTGTCGCCTAAACATTTTTTGGGAGAGAAATAATTAATTTTTTCGCTAGAACATTCTTTAGGCGACGGAATTTTTCGTCGCCTAAACATGCTTTGGACGACGTTTAAGCGACGAAATTGTTCGTCGCCCAAAGCCTGTTTAGGCGACGAAAAATTCCGTCGCTTAAAACATATTTAAATTTTTTTTTTATTTAGATTATTATATACAAGGTATTAAATTTCGTTTTTTTGGGGTGTCGAAATCAAAACACATATTTGATAATTTTTCGGGAAAATTTCGCCGAAATTTATCGAAATTTATCGAAATTTTCCGAAATTTATCGAAATTTTCGAAATTTTCATATTTTCTATTTTCTCCAACTTCAGAAATTCACCAAAAATAGCTCGAGACTCCAAATAATTCACCGAAAAATTCTACGAACTCGTATTGATGAGTACTAATTTCCTATAACCTTAAAATAGTCAAATTGCTTTCAAAAAAATTATGAAAAATCCTACTCTTATAATTTAATTCTGAAAAAAATAATAATAGTCAAATTCTTGAATTTTCATTTTCTAAAATTCATTTCCACACAACTAAGCTTTAGAACCACAACCAAATATATAAGTTAGTTAAAATAAATTTAAAGAAATTTCTAATTCCTTTAAACAAACCTTAAAACAAATTTGAAAAATTTAAGTAACAAAATTACCATAAGCCAAAATTTGGGTTATTACACTTAGTGAAGACAAAGCTTGGCTAAGTAAAAGACACGGGAAAAAAGGAAGGAAAGATAAAAAATAAAAAAAAGACTGAAGAGAGAGACACGGGGAAAAAAAGTAAAGGAAGAAGAAAAAAAATGAGGGAGGGTTTGGGGCCTTTGGGCAATTGGAAAGAAGAAAAAAAAATTTGAGATTTCTTTTAGTTATTTTAAATCTTAAACTTTAATACATTTCTATATAAAAAAATAATTAAAAGTATCCTAAAGGGCTTAAAACCTAATATCCTAAAAAATATAGAGTATATAGGGTTTAATGTATAGATTATAGAGTATAAAGAGTATTAGGGTATAATGAATATATAAAGTATTAGAGTTTAGATTTTAGTGTATAATTAAATTATAACGTATAAATAATATACTAATTTTGTTTATTCATTATATTAACTTTATTTAACAGTATTTATTTCAGCGCGCATTATATTCACTTTATATCACATGAAACCTATTATATAATTTGATTTCTTCAATGTTTTTTATCAATTTAGTAGATAATATGTTAAATAAACATATAGAAAAGTTTCATTCAAAATGTCCGTATTTTGATAGCAATTTCCGTCATTTCCATCGAAATTTCCATCGAAATTTCCTCGAAACTCGAAATTTTATTCCTTGATTATATATTTGAATTTAATATTAAAAAAAAATCTTTTTTCAAAAACTATAGGGTTTAGGGATAAAAAAAATTAATAAATTTATATATCCAAATATCCATACAAAGTAGTAATAACCCTAATGGTCAATCTATTCTAAACTAGTAGCATCATCATCATTCATATCTGACGGAGATTGATGAGAAGATGGTGGCGGAACAAACCCAGGTATCGCCTTGGTCAATACAGCATACAACGCCTCATTCTCCGCTCTCTCAGCTTGTAAGTCCTCCTGCAACTTCTTCACTTGAGCGGACAACCCTGCGACGACTGTAGATGGCTGAGAAGAAGATGAAGACGAAGATGAAGATGAGGATCGAACATCACGAATTCGCCCATATCCCATGCCGCGTATTTCCTTACCAGGCCTAACACCCAATGAGTCTATCATAATACGTAGTCCGACATCGGAATCGGGTACTGGAATCGACTCCAACGGAGTACCCGGAAGGTGCTGCTTGGCCAAGCTCTCCAAATATATTCTCGAGTTGGCCACTATCTCATACTTCAAAATGTTATATATACAAGTAACCAATTAGAAAAATAAATATAAAAGATTGTAAAAAAAATTAAAATATAAAAAACTAACATGTTTTGCCTTGGCTGCATCACAACCAGGATGAACATAGATATCCCCGAAAGTGTCTATCTCCAGGAATTGCGACCCACGCTGAAAAAAAAAATAATTTTGTCAAAAACCCAACCAATATTAAAGAATATATACGTATTAAATTAAATAATGACGTACCCGACGTCGCGACTCCACCCGATATGACATGAGCGTCGAACCACTATGATGGTTAAGCGGCTTCCCTTTCCGGTTTCTGGCGTTGGCGACCGACTTCTTCTGTTAAATATTAAGCAAATTATAAATGTGTTAGTGTATGTATACAATAATAAAATAACAAAACAATAATCGATTTTTTAAAGTCTTAAAATGATAAAACGTACCAAAAACGACGGACTCATGAAATGATCGCACAAAAAACGCCACTGGTCAGACCGTTTTACCAACTCCATAGGGGGGTTCGCCAATGCCTCAACTGCCGACGAAAATCCCTTGAAATGCACGTGTAGTTCGTGCTTCTACTGCCTGTAGGACTTGATGAGTAAATCTGTCATGTACGTGACGGTGAGGGGATCATCCATCTAAATGTCAAAGTTAACCTGAAAAAAATATTAGATTGTTATGAATGATCAAATTTATCGTTTTGAATTAATTATTGAGCTATATACTCACTGAGATGGAGCGGATCACTTTGTGTTGAATATCTGCCGACAATTTTTTCCAAGTGGTTGCAACCATGGCGCACTCGGCACAGATAATAGCTCCCACATTGTGCGAGAACAAATTGTCAACGTTAGGATCTAACGGTCGTCGGCCTTTTTGCACACACATAACTGGAATCCGCGCCCCAGTACTGCGCACGATCCGAGAGGACTTCAACCAACTACATGGTCCCCTCGTCGCAGTGGATGACGTCGCAGTAGATGAAATGGAAGCGGAAGCGGAAGCTGTGACCTGACTAGAGCGGTGAGATCGACGAGCTCTCCGTGGCATAGAAGGGCTCCCAGTACTCGAGGATGGCTGAACTACATCATTGGGAGCTGACTTCATCGCCTTCCACCTTATAACTAATTATATTTCTCAAACTAATTAATCTATATTTTGTAATTAAACTAAATTTTATATTTAAAAACTAACTAATCTACATACAAACTATCTAATAAATTTTATAATTAAAAAACATATAAAACTAACTAATTTTATATGAAAACAAATTTATTATCTAATATAAGAAAATATCAGCAAACTAATTTCCCTAAGAACAATTATCAGAATTAAACTAATTTATTCAACACTAATAAACAAATTTAAGAACAAAAAATTAAAAAAACCAATCAAATAACATTAAAGGAGCGATTGAGTCTTAAGTCTGACCTGAAAAATTTCTCTGGGTATTCCTATTCCCTTGGCTACCTACACTTGATCCCTCTGAAAAAAAAAACTAA